>PVKM010002556.1:42412-64020 GCA_004027735.1 Carollia perspicillata | reverse complement strand
GGGGAGGAAAATATGGGACAATTATAATGGCATAATCAATAAAATATGTTTAAAAAATAAAAAAAATTAATAGCAATGTATTATAAATAAGGTCTAGTAGTAGAAAAAAGTTCTAGGGGAAAAAAAGCAGGATCTCTTGGGGAGGTTACAACCCAGTGTGTAAGGCATAAATGAACAGATCATTTGGTAGTTATGATAAAGTGGAGATACTGGGAAAAATAGGAGAAATCAAGGCCAGGGGGTCATATTTGGCCAACTAGAAGCTGTCTCAAAGCAGTAGTAAACTAAGTGAGGGAGAGTGTTATATACACCTACACCATTCATTTCATACATGCCAAAGAAATATCACTTTGAGGACATTGCTTTGGTTGCCTGTGTACTTATTAATTTGCTCTTGCTTAAAGATAATGTTTAAACATAGTTGATTTAGATTATCACTAGTCATATATCTTTATACAGCTGATCCTTCATTATTCACCAATTCTGTGTTTTTGAATTTGCCCACTAACTAAAATCTACTTATCCTTGAAATCACCTGCTTTGCAGGTGCAGTTTTTTTTTTCAGATATGAACATGGGCAGAGCAGAAAAAAAAATTGAGTCATATTCCTTGCTGAGGTCCAACAAGGCAGTGCTTACTGAGCCTTATTATTTCAATTACATATTGTAAACAAGTCTTTGTCGAGTATATAGAATATTTTTCCATTTTTTTTGCATTTTTATGCTTTTTCTTGGTGAGTTCACTGTTTAAAGAAATGTTTTAGTGTAGTGCTGAAATGCTGTCCAAATTGGACATAGGACATAGGAAGGCTTTGATGTATCTTATGGAGAGAATATACAGGGTACATAAGCTTTAATCAGGTATGAGTTGTAGTGCTATTGACCTTGAGTTCAATGTTATATTAATTAAGGTATCTTTAAACAGAAATACACATAAAAAAAGGTTAAATACTGATGAGTTGATTTAACTCTGCATTTCCATTAGGGGCAATGATTCAGTATTCACTAATTAAGCATCCACAGCAACTTCATAGAAAATAGCTATGGCTAATAATGAGAATTGAGTACCTTCAGGGTAAACTTGATTTTGGGAAACAGCCCAAGTTATATATGGCCAGTACAGGATAGAGGTATGATTATTAAAGTGTCTCTCAACCTTTTAAAACATACTCCTGCCCCCTTTTGATAAACATCTTACTTCATCACCCTAAATATTCTAGTACTTTTTCCTCATTAGACACAGCCAGGTTGAGAATTAATCTATGTTTTATTTTACCATTAGCTAGGCTGATGTTCTATAGTGAAAACAGCGTTTCTAGTAAAAACTATAGTTTTTAAAAAGTTTGCTAGATATAATAAAATTTTATTGTGTTTAGTGGTTTTTTTAGACTGCCCTTTTATTCCACTCAAGAACAACTTTTATAAAGCAGAGGTTGGCAGACATTTTCTGTTAATGGCCAGACAGTGAATCTTTAGGTTTTTTGGGTCATACAGTCTTTGCTACTACTACTCAATTCTGCCACTGTATGGTGAAAGCAGCAAAAGACAATAGGTATCACTTTGTATGTTTATAAACTCCTTAAGAGGAAGGATCATGCCTTATATTGTTGTATATCCTTCATGACACACAACGCAGTAGGGTCTCAATAGCTGTTGCCTCGACTTGCCTATTTAGCCTAGGTAATAAAAAGGCCATATTCTAAAATATTAAAAACCCAAGCAACTGATACCCATCCATTTAAAATTGATTTCAGCAACATGTACAGAGGACACATGGACAAAACCAAAGGTAGGTAAGATCAAGGGTGGGAAGTGGGGATGGCTGGGGTGGGGGGCAGTAGTGGTGGGAAAATGGAGACAACTCTATTTGAACAATAATAAAAACAATAGAAAAAATTAAAAAATAAAAATTGAATTATTTTAGAAATCTGCCTTGACTGGTGTGGCTCAGTGGATTGAGTGTGGGCTGCAAACCAAAGGGTCACCGATTTGCTTCCCAGTCAGGGCACATGCCTGGGTTGTCGGCCAGGTCCCCAGTGGGGATCACGTGAGAGACAACCACACACTGATGTTTCGCTCTCTCTATTTCTCCCTCCCTTCCCCTCTCTGTAAATATAAATAAATAAAATCTTTAAAAAATTGACTTATTTTAGAAATCTTATAAATGTCCTTCTTTAAGCAATTACAATAGTTGGAGCTTATTTTATTTGGAATTAAGCAGTCAATGGCCTAATCATAGTAATTGTTAAATGTTATAGAACATGTTGGCTTATTTTTATATATGTCCTAGTACATTTAGTAGGTTTCAATGAAGTCTTTGATACATAGTCAAGTTTCTACAATAGCTGTGGTTTAATTATTTTGTAATTATCATTTATTGATTATGCTATTAGAGTTGTCCCATTTTTGCCCTTCTCTTTGTGTACATCTGCCCAGTACCCCTATTCCCTCCAGCATTCCCCCTTGCTTTGTTCATGTCCATGGGTCACACATACGTTCTTTGGCTCCTCCATTTCCTATACTATTCTTAACCTCCTCCTGTCTATTTTGTACCTATTAATTGTGCTTTTCATTCCCTGAACCTTTTCCCCCATTCTCCACCTTCCCCTTCCCTCTCTCTGCTGTTAACCCTCCATGGGATCTCCATTTCTGTGATTCTGTTCCTGTTCTAGTTGTTTGCTTAGTTTTTTTATTTTAAGTTCAGTTGTCGATAGTTGTGAATTTGTCGTTATTTTACTGTTCATAGTTTTGATCTTCTTCTTTTTCTCAGATGAGTCCCTTTAACATTTCATATAATAAGGGTTTGGTGATGATGAACTCCTTTAACTTGACCTTGTCTGGGAAGCACTTTATCTGCCCTTCCATGCTAAAGAATAGCTTTGCTGGATAGAGTAATCTTGGATGTAGAACTTTGCCTTTCATGACTTGGTATACTTCTTTCCAGCTCCTTCATGACTGCCATCAGGTAATAGTCTTATGGGCACTCCTTCGTAGGTAACTCTCTCCTTTTCTCTTGCTGCTTTGAAGATTCTCACCTTATCTTTAATCTTGGGTAATGTAATTATGATATGTCTTGGTGTGTTCCTCTTTGGGTCCAAATTGTTTGGGGCTCTCTGAGCTTCCTGGACTTCCTGGAAGTCTGTTTCTTTTGCCAGATTATGGAAGTTCTCCTTCATTATATTTTCAAATAAGCTTTCAATTCTTGTTCTTCCTCTTCTCCTGGCAACCCTATGATTTGGATGTTGAAACATTTAAAGTTGTCCCGGAGGTTTCTAAGCTTCTCATTATTTTGAATTCTTGTTTCTTCATTCTGTTCTGGTTGAATGTTTATTTCTTCCTTCTGGTGTAAACCATTGATTTGAGTCCCAGTTTCCTTCCCTTCAGTGTTGGTTCCCTGTATATTTTTATTTATTTCACTTTGTATAGCCTTCATTTCTTTTATTTTGTGACCTTATTCAATCATTTCTGTGAGCATCCTGATAACTTGTGTTTTGAACTCTGCATCTCATAGGTTGGCTATCTCTTTGTTGCATAGTTCTTTCTGGAGTTTGATCTGTTCTTTCATTTGGGTAACATATCTTTGTCTCAGCATACTTGTTATGTTGTAAGGGGTGGACCCTTAGGTGTTCACTAGGGTGGGGCAACCCACATACACTGGGTTGTGGTGCTGTCTGTGGGGGAGGGGTCAGAGAGGGAACAATGCTGCTTGCTCACCTCTTGCCCTGCTATCAATCACTTCCCCAGCTTCCTGCAAGTGAATGATGCCCTTCCAGGTGCTGCCCTGGTGCTGATTCCTGGGTGGGTGGACTTGTGTACATTCTAGGACCCTGTGGGCCCCTCAGATGGACTCTCCTGAGAGACTGGCAGTTTCTTCAGCTTCCACAAACCCCATAGATTTTTACAGCCAGAGGTTACGAGGCTTAATTTGTCTTGCCACTAGGACCCTGGGTTCCATGGTCTGTTCTGGGGTTAGATTGCTCACTTCCCCATTATTCCTTCTGGTTTTAATCCATGCACGAATGTAGGACTGCCAGGTCCATCTGCTGCCACCTCGCCCTATTGGTCCACCAGCTGCTGCCTTGCTTCACATCCTCTCCACCTTGGCTGTCCATTTCCACCCCTCCTACTGGTATGGACAAATGTTTCTTTAATTCCTTGGTTGTTGGATACAGTTTGATTTTCTGGCAGTTCTGGTTGTTTTTTGTTTTGGAATTGGTTGTTATCTTTTTGGTTGTGTGAGGAGGCAAAGCATATCCACCTATAGCAGTCTTGTGGTTTTATCATTATGCCTTCATGGATGCAATGTATTGTAAAGATAATTTACAGTTAAAGTTAAATATGATTAAATTGAAAGAAATTATTTGAGTTGTAAATAGTTGGTGGGCTATATACAAACTTGCTAGATAATCAATTTATTGCTGGGCTAAGAGCCTACCATCTCTGTTAAACAGCAACCTATTCCTCTCCTTTCCTGCCTCACCTCTGTGCTACAGACATTTTATTTTTCTGTTAATACTTGTCTCACTGTGTTGGGCTGTTGGTTTCACTTTGGCCAGCCAATTAAATTTTCCATGTGATTCTAATGCCCTTTGGGGCTACTTATGAGAGGAGAACCTTCAGAAAAGAATAAACTGAAAATCACAAAAATTCCTCATTTCCTACCTAGAATTACTTTTACTTTTAAGATTATGAAAGTATATATGGAGTGAGCATGTGTAAATAGAGCCAGTCCCACTACTTTCCTCTAAATGTAAACTATTTCAAAAACTCTTTACAAGTATCTTTTTCTTATAGATGAAAAATGGAATGCTATTTTACTTTATTTTTCAACTTTATTGAGGTATAATTCACATTTAAAATTTAATTCACAATTAAAATTACAATTCACATTTAAAATGTATCATAGAATTATACATTTGAAACCTCTATAATTTTATTAACCAATATCACCCCAATAAATTTATTTAAAAATTATAAGATATTTAAAGTGTATATTGACATAATTTGATGTATGTATACACTGTGAAAGAATTCCTCCCCTCTGGTTAATTAACACATCCACCACTTCATATATCTATCATTTAAAAAATATGGAATGCTTCATGAATTTGCATGACATCCTTGCACAAGGATCATGCTAATCTTCTCTACATTATTTCAATGATAGAATATGTGTGGCTGAAATGATCACTGGAGTAATATAAGTAAAAATAAACTTTTCTTTAGAGTTCATCTGTCAAGATTTTGTTTTCCCCAGATGTGCATGTGAGAGATGTGTGTGTATGGCACACTTCAGTTCACAGACTGAGGTTTCTGAAAAACTGGATGGCAGCACTGTTGATGAGAAGAAACCTCCAGATCTGTGCTGTCTGGTACAGTAGCCACTAGCCACATGAAGCTCTTAAGTACCTGAAACGTGGCCATCTGAATTGAGATACTGTAGAAGGGTAAAAATTCATACTGAATTCTGTAGACTTAGTATAAAAACAATAATGTAAAATAGCTTACTGATAATTTTCTTTTCAAATTACAAACTAAAAAAGAAAATTGTTTATTGAGAGCAAGAGGATGCAAGCAATATAAAAATCAAAAGCTTATCTGGCTTTAATTGTCTTTTCTTTCTCTTGTCAAATGGGGGTGAGATTTTATTTGTACATTTTCTAAGGGTCCCAATCTGCTCATGAAATCCTTATACAGGGGTAAGCTGTGGGCCAGAGATTCCTTAAGCGACCCATTGGGAAAACTCTTTACCTGGGAGGAAGTAGCTGGTCAGCTGCCTACTTCTTTCCGTCCTGCTTCATGTGTACTACAAAATAGTCATCGCATGCAATGGTGAGCCCAGCAATTAGGGAAAAGAAGTATCGGAAGCCCACTCAGCCATCTTGGCATTGGTCCAGGTCTTTCATTGTTTTGTCTATGGCCAGAGGGTATTTTTGATTTTCCAAAAATCCAGGGAACTCCTTTTCCATGAGTACTCTTGGGTCCTCTGTTGTTAAGTAGCCCAGTAAATGTGTGAAATGTAAACATCACGGTTTCCATGGTGTGTTCCATTTGAGACTGTATTTTGGTGAATTCTTGGCCCAAGGCACGACAGGATCACTAGGCTGGCTGGGACATGCAGCTAGTCAATAATTTTTATATTGATTACATGTTGCAATGAAAATACCTTGAGTTAAATAAAATACATGATTAAAATTAATATCTTTTTTTAATCTTCACCCAAGGGTATATTCATTAATTTGAAAAAAAAAAGAGGAAGGTGGGGAGGTGAAAAAGAAATATTGATTGGTTGCCTACTATACTTGCCACAACGGGGGACTGAACCGGCAACCCAGGCGCCCTAACTAGGAATTGAACCCGCAACCTTTTTAGGTATACAGAATAATGCTCCAACCAATGAGCAATGAGCCACACTGACCAGGGTAATTTCACATTTCTTTGTACTTTTATTAAAATGTGGATTCTAGAAATGTTTAAATTATATATGTGGCTTTCATTTGTAGCTTGCTTATATTTTTGTTGGACAGTGCTGCTCTACATTATGTGATATTTCAACATAATCAAAGTGTATAATCAAATATCAACTTATAAGATCCATTTAAAATGACCTAGAAATTTTTGAGATTCTTTTGGCTTTCTTTTTTTTTTTTTTATAATTTTTTTTTAAAGATTTTATTTATTTTTAGAGAGAGGGGAAGAGAGGGAGAGAATCATCAATCGGCTGCCTCTTGCACACCCCCAACTGGGAACCTGGTCCGCAACCCAGGCATGTGCCCTGACCAGGAATCGAACCGGCAACCTTTCTGTTTGCAGGCCGGTGCTCAATCCACTGAGTCACACCGGCCAGGGCTGGCTTTCTTATTCAATATGGGAAAGTACTGTAGATACCACTTTATTTTAACTGATCCCCAAATGCTAAGAAAGTATGAGATTAGCTTACTGTACATTCATTCACTAGTCTGCTAGTAAGCTCTTCAGTGACTTGTAAAATAGAGTAAGAAAGAAGGGAAAGTTATTTGGTGATATTTTATTAGGATATATTTTATTTATTTATTTGTAAAGATTTTATTTATTTATTTTTAGAGAGAGAGGAAGATGGGGAGAAAAACCGGGAGAGAAACATTGATAGACCACCACTTGCACCTACCCCAAGCAGAGATCTGGCCCACATCCTAGGCATATGCCCTGACAGGGAATTGAATCAGCGAGCTTTCAGTCTGTGGGATGGCACCAGCCCACTGAGCCACACCAATCAGGGCAGAATACATTTTCATGTCACAGAATAAAGCAGTTCTACACTCCCAAAAAGGAAATTATTTTTTTGAAGAATAAAATATTTCTGATACCTGGATATCTCCAGATAACTCTAGTAATTTTTATAAACTTGTTAAAGCAATTTTATTTTATCTTTTTTTTAATTTTGACAGTATATTTATTAAAACTGGGACAATGAAATAAGAAAGGACTTAGAGTAGAAGAAGCAACAGGAGAGAGCCTAGGCAGGGCTGCTCTCGCTCTCTAGAAATGTTATAGGAAAGAAGTAAACCTATGTGAGGCTACTTTGGCTCTCTAGAAAATCAGAGAAAAGGGACCTTGGAGACAGGTTCAGGGGTTAGCCTGGGATGAGCTGCCAAAGCCAGTTGCTCCCCTGGCTGCAAGTCTTGTGGGGAACTTTAGACTTTAGGAAATGCATGCCTGAGAGGAAAGAAAGGCATGGGCATGCTCCAGGGAAGGAGAGTGCTATTTTATCAGTTTTTAAAGGCTTGTACTTAAAAATTATTTTTATCCTCACCTGAGAAGATTTTTCTTATTGCTTTTAGAGAGAGAGGAAGAGAGAGAGAAAGGGAGAGACAGAGAGAGACATTGACCAGTAGCCTCCCATATGCACTGAGACTGGGGATCAAACCTACAACCTAGGCATATGCCCTGACTGATAATTGAACTTGCAATCTTTCAGTTACAGGATGATGCTCAAACCAACCAAGCCACACCAACCAGGACTAAAAATTTTTTGAATTTTATTTTAAATATTTTTGTTAAGATTATTAAATAAATAAAATAAAATGTGTAAATTTTATAATGCTATAAATTATTATGTATTATAGTATTATAAAATCTAGCAATGATACAGTATCAAAACTTGAATACTGAGAATTACTAATTTAACTGTAGTGATAAAGGAATGGAAAATCTAGATAAAGACTATTAGTACAAGGAGAATTATTCCTGATAAAGCCCTTCTTCCTATCAACTTTTTTAGGTTAGTTTGACATCTTTTACAGGTACTTTTGGAAGCTTACAAATATTAATAAAATTTTGTTAAGAACACTTTGCCTTACTGAGAAAACAAAAAAAGTAATTTCAGTAGCTTCAAAACAAATTGACATATAAGGAATGGAGCTAGCTTTTAAACTTTGTTTCAAAGACCTAATGTACTAGCACTTTTCGAAGAACATGAATGAGCAGTCATTAAGTTAAAAAAAAGACATTAAAAAAATCAAACCGTAACTTTTTCTGGTCAGCTTCCTAAGGAGAGCCTTCTAAATCCTATGCTTTAATCTGACCCATGTTTTTGCTGTACCAAATACACTTTTGGCTCTTTTGCTGGTGGACTTTGTGTTCTTGGTCCAAATTGCAGACCCCTGCCCCCAAGGTTGCTTTCTTTCTTTCTAAATTCTATCAGTCTTTCAAGACCCTGTTCATATTTCTCTTTTCTGAAACCTTTCCTATCCCCATCACTGCAGCCCAGTATTAGCATGTAATTAACATTCAGATAATATTTTACTTTTTGTAATGCCATTTCACATATTTTCTTTTTTTATGTCATTCTAACGAGGTAGATGATATACATTCTGTACAAGAAGGGCACTGAAGCTGAGAGAAATATGCGATTTTTTTCAGAACTAGGTAGATTCTAAATAGCAAAGCTAAAAATAATGGAACCAAATCCTCTTCCAACTTTCATGCTCTTTCCTCCTTGATGACCCTTTAGCTCCCATTATAGTTATGTAACACCCAACTGGCTGTAAATTAATTGTTTACTGTCTTTATGTTAAACTTATTTATTAGCTGTAGACTTGAAGGAATATGTACAGTACATAGGGAAAGAAAATAATGGGAGAGCTGAATACATTTCTTGATAAAGAATCAAAGAGGTCATTAATAAACAGATCTTAACAGCTCATTTACTTTTCTGAAAACATTTGCCTTTTAAAAAGTATGATAGCCACACTCACTCCTTTTCCTCTGCCAAAATAATTACCTATCTTAGTGCCAAATGTTTACTATAATTTTTAACTCACAGCTGAACAGCCCTGTCTGGTGTTGCTCAGTTGGTTGGAGCATCATATGGTAACAGAAAGGTTGTGGGTTTGATTCCTGGTCAGGCCAAATACCTAGGTTGCGGGTTCATCTCTGGTCTGGGCATGGGCACGAGGGACCCTGAGACCTGATGCTTATGATCCCTGGTCCAGGCACATAGAGGAGGCAACCAGTCTATGCTTCTCTCTCTCCTTTCCTTTCTCAGTTCCCCTCTGTCTCTCTTTAAATAAAATGAAAACAATTAAAAATGTCCTCAGATGAGGATTAAAAAAAAATGAGAGAGATCTAAATAGAGAAGACTTCCCTGACCATGTTGGCTAAAGTAGCTCCTCTCCATCAGTCTCTGTCTTAGCAACATTTAAAATTTTTCTTTAAAGAACTTTAAGCTATTTGAAATATCATTTCTGTATTAACTTGTTTATTGGTTGTCTTCTCCCACTACCATATGAATTGAATGAGAGCAAGGATGTTGTCTATCTAGTTTATAGCACAAAGTAAGCACTCAGTAAATATTTGCTGAATGATTGAGATACTTTATTTATGAAAAATGTTCACTATGACAGCTATCTTTTAAAACAAGTTTTTGTTATACCCATAAAATACTATAAAATGGGCATGTAAATGCTGCTGACTACCTTATTCCAAATACAAGTTCAAATTACTGTAATTACTTAAAGAAGGACATTTATAGTTAAGAAAAAAACAGGATTTCTAGAAAAATTTAATTTCAAACAGATGTGGATTTAAGCTTATAAGGACACTTGCCTTAAGTTTACTCTTCTGTCTTATAACCTAGACAGTGTAAGAAATTAATTTCTTCAAAATGTTCATATATATTTTCCCTAAAGTTACATTTATAACCATGACAAAATTTTTGGGTATTATAACTTATACTCAAAGTCTGAAACCTTTTCACAGGAATGAGAATTTAGAGTCTGAGCTCCAAACTTACAATCAAGAAATTTCCTATAAGGAATCTATGATAATGATGCCTTTTAGTGCTTGAAGGCATTTTAGGAAAGTATAGTCATCCCCTGGGGGATTGGTTCCATGACACCCCTGGAAACCAAAATCTGTGGATGCTCAAGTCTCTAACATAAAATGGTGAAGTATTTCCATTTAAACTATGCACATCCTCTGGGTATACTTTAAATCATATCTAGATTACTTGTAATACTTAATACAATGTAAATGCTATATAAATGGTTATACTGCATGTATTACTTGGGGAATAATGACAAGAAAGAGTATGTATATGTTTACAACCATTGCAAACTTAATTATATAGTACACGTCAGCAACAACATAATTTTTTCCAAATACTTTTGATCCACAGTTTGTTGAATTCACACATGTGGAACCCATGGACCTGGATGACTGACTAAAACATGTAGAGGTAAGATACAGTTTATTGTTAAATGGCCAATAGTTTGATTATATTTAATTACTTAATTATCTAAAAAGTAGGCCAAATATTAGAATAGATACAGCCTAGTACTCCTTAAGTGTATGTTAAATTATAAGAATTTCATTGCTCACTAGTAGATTGCTAATTATAGATAAACTCTTTGAATTATTTTTACTAAATTCAATATCAGATGTGTGTGCATATTTATAGATTATATATGAGAAAGCATATGGAAGTATTTGATTAACTATATTATACAAATATTATTATGGGGAAGACATAGAATAGTGATATTTTAACACTGTCTAAGAGTCTAAAATTCAGAGATAAAGGTCTTAAAGGGAACATGTAGGGGGCATGATCTTAGAGGATGCCTCAGTTTTGGGGAGCTGATTCTTGTATTTATGTGAATGTTGTATACACTGGGACAACTGTAATAGCATAAATAATAAAATATAATTAAGAAAAAGAATGTAAATATTAATCAGTTTTTATTGATTACAAATTGAAAAGTTTAATATTTTGGATCTACTGGATTAAATAAAATAGATAATTAAAATAAAAAAAATGTTTTATACCAAGTAAAACTTCCTGAGTAAAGGGAGGTGATTTGTCAGTAGACTTCCAAGTGGTAGTAAAAATGCTTGTATAGTTTAAAATAATGAAAACTTGTATGTATGTATTATTACATGAATATTTTTCGCATTTTATTTTATTTTATTTTTTAAATATATTTTATTGCTTATGCTATTACAGTTGTCCCATTTTACCCCCTTTATTCCCCTCTACCCTGCACACCCCCTCCCATCCCCATTCCCCCCCTCCCCCCTTTAGTTCACGTCCATGGGTCTTACATATAAGTTCTTTGGCTTCTACATTTCCTATACTATCCTTTCCTCTGTCTATTTTCTACCTACCATTTATGCTACTTATTCTCTGTACCTTTTCCCTTTCTCTCCCCCTCCCATTCCTCTGCTGATAACCCTCCATGTCATTTCCATTTCTGTGATTCTGTTCCTGTTCTAGTTGTTTGCTTAGTTTGTTTTTGTTTTTGTTTTAGGTTCAGTTGTTAATAACTCTGAGTTTGTTGTCTTTTTACTGTTCATAGTTTTGATCTTCTTCTTTTTCTCAAATGAGTCCCTTTAACATTTCATATAATAACGGCTTGGTGATGATGAACTCCTTTAACTTGACCTTATCTGGGAAGCACTTTATCTGCCCTTCCATTCTAAATGATAGCTTTGCTAGATAGAGCAATCTTGGATGTAGGTCTTTGCATTTCATGACTTGGAATACTTCTTTCCAGGCCCTTCTTGCCTGCAAGGTGTCTTTTGAGAAAGCAGCTGACAGTCTAATGGAAACTCCTTTGTAGGTGACCGTCCCCTTATCTCTTGCTGCTTCTAGAATTCTCTCCTTCATTTTAATCTTGGCTAATGTAATTATGATGTGCCTTGGTGTGTTCCTCCTTGGGTCCAACTTCTTTGGAACTCTCTGAGCTTCCTGGACTTCCTGGAAGTCTATTTCCTTTGCCAGATTGGGGAAGTTCTCCTTTATTATTTGTTCAAGTAAGTTTTCCACTTGTTTCTCTTCCTTTTCCCCTTCTGGTATGCCTATAATTTGGATGTTGGAATACTTAAAGATGTCCTGGAGGTTCCTAAGCCTCTGCTCATTTTTTTGAATTCTTGTTTCTTCATTCTGTTCTAGCCGGTTGTTTCTTTCTTCCTTCTGGTCCACACCGTTGATTTGAGTCCCAGTTTCCTTCCTGTCATTGTTGGTTCCCCATACATTTTCCTTTAATTCACTTAGCATAGCCTTCGTTTTTCCCTCTAATTTGCAACCATATTGAACCAATTCTGAGAGCACCCTGATTATCAGTGTTTTGAACTATGCATCTGATAGGTTGGTTATCTCTTCATCGCTTAATTGTATTTTTTCTGTAGCTTTGATCTGTTCTTTCATTTGGGCCATTTTTTGGTCTTGGCACTCCTGTTACATAGTAAGGGGTAGAGCCTTAGGTGTTTACCAGGCCGGGGCAACCCACATTGCTGTGTTATGGTGCAGTATGTGGGGGAGGGATCTGAGAAGGGAATATTGCCACTTGCTCTGCTCTCTGCTGGTTTTCAGTCACTTCCCCCACTACCCACAATCAAATTGGGCCCTTCTGGTGCTGATTCCCAGGTTGGTGGGCTTGCGTAGATTCTAGGATCCTGTGGGTCTCTCCAATGAACTCTCCTGTGAGGCTGGGAATTTCTCCCACTGCTGCCTCAACCCCCACAGGTGTTTGCAGTCAGAGGCTTTGAGCCTTTATTTCCCTGTGCTGAAAACCCTGGGTTGTGCAGTCTATCTCACTCCCCAGTTGTTCCTCACGGTTTATCTGCACATGAATGTGGGACTGCCCTGTCTGCCAGTTGCTGCCTGCCGGGTCCACCAGACACTGCCTTGCTGTGAGTCCTCCCCACCCCGTTGCCCATCTCTGCCCCTCCTACCAGTCTGGATGAATGTTTCTTCTTTAACTCCTTGGCTGTCAGATTTCCACGCAGTTCAATTTTCTGGCAGTTCTGGTTGTTTTTTGTTTTTAAATTTGTTGTCCTTCTTTTGGTTGTGCAAGGAGGCACAGTATTCTACCTACATCTCCATCTTGGCCGGAAGTCCTATTACATGAATATTATTGCTTTCATGTATATTATCTCATCTGATTCTCATTATAGCCTTTATAGGTTAGAATTTTAGAAAAATTATATGATTTGCCTAAGTTATTCACCTACTAAATAGTAGAGGTGAGATGAGAAATCAAGCATTCTAATTCGTAAGTCTTTATCTATTTTTTAGACATTCATAGCCCCTTTATGCTAGTCCACTAACAGGATTTTATATTCAATGATAATCAATAGTTTTCCCTAGGCAACTTTTAATACTTCAGTGTGATTGAAGTATATGAGGCAGCAATGGAAATTAATGCTAGAAAGATATGCTACTCTAAAATCAAAGAAATACTTGTATGTATTTAAAAATTATAAACATTGCACTTTTTTCCATTTTTTGTTTCTTAAATAATTTTTTATAATTATTCTTGATGTACAATATTATATTAGTTTCAGGTATACAGCATAGTGATTAGACATTTATATAACTTATGAAGTGATCACCCTGATAAATCTAGTATCCACCTGACACCATACATAGTTATTACAATATTATCAAGTATATCCCCTACCTGTACTGTATCTCCCTGTGACAATTTTGCAACTACCAGTTTGTACTTAATCATATCCCCTTTTTCACCCATTCTCCCTAAAACCCTCCCACTTGCCAACCACTAAAATATTCTCTGTATCTGAATTTGTTACTAATTTGCTTATTTGTTTATTTTGTTTTTTAGATTCCACATATAACTGAAATTATCTGGTGTTTGTCTTTGACTATTTCATTCAGCCCAATTCCTTCCAGGTCCATCCATGTTATTGCAGATAGCAAGATTTCATTCATTTTTTTATGGCTGAGTCATATTCCATTTTATATATGTACTGCTTCTTCTTTATCCATTCATCTACTGATAGACACCTAGGTTGCTTCCATAACTTGGCTATTGTAAATAATGCTGCATTGAACATATGGAAACATATGTGTTCTTGAGTTAATGTTTTTGATTTCTCCATAAGTAGAATTGTTGAGTCCTTCTTGTTTTTTGTGATAGCCTTTGTTTAAAAGTCCATTTTGTCTGGTATAATTATCGCTACTACAGCCTTTTAAAAAAAATTGTTTCCATTTTCATGACATATCTTTAAACATCCTTTTACTTTCAGTGAGTGCCTTTTGATCTGAAGCAAGTCTCTTGTAGACAGCATATGTAAAGGTCTAGTTTTATTATTCATTCAGCCACCATATATCTTTAGATTGGAGCAGTTAATTCTTTTGCATTTAAAGTGATTGTTGATAGATATGTATTTATTGCCATTTTATTACTCAGTTTTTTATCTTCTTCTTAAAGACCCTTTAACACACTGGTTTGGTGGTGATGAACTCCTCTGGCTTTTTCTTGTCTGGAAATCTCTTTATCTGACCTTTGATTCTGAACGCTGGGTAGAATAATCTCAGTTGTAGGTCCTTGATTTTCATCACTTTGAATATTTTCATGCCTATACTGTCTGGCCCGCAAAGTCTCTGTTAAGAAATCAGCTGCCAGTCTTATGGGATCTCCCTTGTAGGTAACTAACAACTTTTCTCTTGCTGCTTTTAAGAGTCTCTTTGTCTTCAAGCTTTGGCATTTTAATTGTGATATGTCTCAATGTGGGCTTATTTGGGTTCATTTTATTTGGGATTCTCTGCATTTCCTGAACTTGTATTATTTCCTTCACCAGGTTAAAGAAATTTTCTGTCATTTTTTTCCCCTAAAGGTTTTCAGTTCCTTGCTCTCTCTTCTCTTTCTGGCATCTGCATGATGTGAATGTTCGTACACTTCATGTTGTCCCACAGGTCCCTTAAATTATCCTCATTTTTTTCAATTCTTTTTTCTTTCTGCTGATGTGGTTGGGTGTTCTCTGCTTTCTTATCTTCCAAATCAGTGATTTGATTCTTTGCTTCATCTACTCTACTGTTAGTTACCTGTATCCTTCATTTCAATTATTGTAGTCTTCATCTCTAACTCTTTGTTTTTTATGTTTCCTATCTCCATTATTATATTTCCTGCTTCTTTGTTGAAGCTCTAAGTTCATCTACTCTTGAGTGTCCTTAGTATCCTTAGGTTGAATATCTTTATAATCAGTGTTTTGAACTCTGCACCTCGTAGGTTGTTTGTCTCCATTTTGTTTAGTTCTTTTTCTGGACTTTTGTTCTTTTTTTTTTTTTTTAATTTGGGACATGTTTCTTTGTTTCCTCATTTTGACAGCCTCCCTGTGTTTGTTTCTGTGTAAAAGGAAGAGCTTCTATGTCTCCTAGTCTTGGTAGAATGGCCTTATAGAGGGACCCAGTGGAGCTGTCTCCCTGGCACATGAGCCTGGTGATACATGTGTGTCCCTTGTGTGGGTTGTGTGCCCTCCTGTTGTAGTTGAGTCTTGATTGCTATTGGCACATTAATGTGAAGGATTGATCTTCAAGCTAATTGGTTCTGAAGACTGGTTGTGACTACAGTGGAGGAACAGTTGTTCAGGGGCTGACCCTGTGGAGCAGGATTCACAGGGCTCTGATGCTTGCTGAGTCTGCCCTTTGAGTATGTTGCTTACAGAGGTAGTTGGGTGGTGCTCTGGTGAATCTTGAAGCTGTCACCAGTTGTTTTGGTTCTTAGGCTCTTTGGGAAGTACAAGCCAAGGTCAGCTGCATTCTGTGCCCTGCCCTGGATATGAGCTACAGAATGATAGCAGATGGTTGGGCTTGGAAGAGGCTAAGTTATGAACTGAGGCCCGCTGTCATTAGTGCTGGGCTTGGGACTGCTTAGCAAGAGGTATGGGGCACACCAAGGCCAGAAGCTACTGTTTGGGTTTGAGATCCTTTGAGAGGTTTTAGGAAAGTCTGAAGCATAAGCCAAGAAAGGTCATTTGTATGGAAAAGCTACTGGAAGCAACTTGGGTGGGCCTGAAAATTGGGTGTGGTAGGATCTGAGGGAAAATCAGGGCAGGGCAGACAATATTAACCAGGTTGATATGGTCTCAGATATGGTGCCTGCCTGTGCTTACAGGGAGTGAGCTCATCAAAGGATCAATGGCCTCTGCCATCACTTCTGTTTGGGAGAAAGTTGTTTCTCTAGCCTTTGCCCCAAAGCCAGACAATTTATTTCCTCCCTGTACATTTCTGGAAGCTTTGGAGCTACTGACTGAGCTCTGGAGCTCAGAGCAAGTGAGTCAATCAGTAAGTAAGTCTGTGCATGGACTCCTTAAGAGGAACACTTGGTATTCCACAGGGCCTCTGTGTCACTCAGCCACAATCTCCACTGGTTTTCACAGCCAGAAGTTATGGAGACTTGTCTTCCTGGCACTAGAACCCTGTGCTGGGGAGCCTGGTGTGGGACTGGAACCCCTCATTCCTCAGGAGGTACCTCTGCAGCACAGATATCCTTCATGATTTTTAACTGCTACACCCTGCCTATTCTGAGTCTTTGCCCCTCCTACTAGTCTTGATGTGGGTTCTTCCATATATCCTTAGTTATGGAGACCTCAGGCTAGACTTCAAATGGTTCTCAATGGTGGTTATTCCGTTATTTAGTGGAAATTTTGATGTAGTCTGGGAGGCGGTGAGTATAGTTTTTACCTACTCACCATCATGACCAAAAGTCATTTTTAATATTTAGAATTTTTAAGTAGACTTTATTTTTTAGAGCAGTTTCAGGTTCATAGCAAATTGAGTGGAAGGCATAGAGATTTACCATATACCACCTGCTTCGACATTACTTAGCCCCACCCCACACAAACAACTCCCACCAGATGTAACATTGTTTACAATCAATGAACCTATATTGATACATCATCATTCAGAGTTCATAATTGCCATTAGGGTTCACACTTGGTGTTGAACATTTTATGGGTTTGGGCAAATGTATGATGACGTATGCCCACCATTTCAGTATCACATAAAGTAGTTTCATTGCCATAAAAATCCTCTGTACTCCACCTATTTATTCTTCCCTTTACAGTAACCCCTGGAAATCCCTGATCTTTTTTATTATCTCGAAAATATATACTTTTCAGACTGCTTCTTTGACTTATTTAGCAATATGCAATTAGGTTTCCTTCATGTCTTTTCATGGCTTGAAAGCTAATTTTTTTCTTTTTTAGTGCTGAACAATATTCCATCATCTGGATGTTCTACAGTTTGCTCACCTACTGAGAGCCATCTTGGTTGCTTCTAAGTTTTGGCAATTATGAATAAAACTGTTCTTAACATTCATATGCAGGTTTTTGTGTGGACATATGTTTTCAGCTCCTTTGGTGAATGAATACCAAGGATTGACATTGCTGGATGGTGTTGTGAGTCTATGTTTATTTTTGTAAGAAAGCACCAAAGAGTCTTCCACAGTGGCTATACCATTTTGCATTCCTACCAACAATGAATGAGAGTTCCTATTGCTCCACATTCTTGCCAGCATTTGATTTGGATTTTAGCCATTTTAGTAGGTGGGTTATTTTAATATACATTTTCCTGGCGACATATGATATGACAAATCTTTTTATATGCTTCTTTGCCATCTGTATATCTTCTTTGGTGAGGTGTTTGTTAAGGTGTTTGGCTCATTTTTTAGCTGGGTCGTTTTCTTATTGTTGACTCTTAAGAATTCTTGTGTGTTTTGGATAACAGTCCTCTATCAGATGTCTTCTGAATTATGTTCTCCTAGTCTGTGGCTTGTCTTTTCATTCTATGGACATGTCTTTCTGTGTCTAGATTTATTTCTTTGCAAGTGGATGTCCAGTTGTTCCAGCACTGTTTAGCATTTGCTCCTTTGTCAGAAATTAGTTGTCTTATTTATGGGTCTATATTCTCATCCACTGATCCTTTTGCCTAATCTTTCACTGATACCACACTGTATTCATTAATGTATTTGAAACACAATGCACTTGAAATACAACACATGCATTTGAAATACGCACTACCAATGTGAACACTACCTATGTGAAGTTTTAATGTTGAAATTTTAATAGTCTAGATGGGTAAATAGCAAATATTAACTGGGATATTTGGAAAAGCCATTAATTTTTGGGTGCACCGGTTTTGTGTGTGTGTATGGATGTGTATACCTACAGAAAGGCATTTTGTTACAGATATGGTATAACTTTTTTTGAAAAAATTATTTTAGTTTATATGATGAGATAATTGTCATCACAATAGTACTGCAATAGTCCGTACCTTGTGCTCATCACATTTAGGTGCTACACACATTTCTCTCATTTAATCCTCATGACAACTTATCAGGTTTGTATTAATGTTAATCACATTTGACAGATGAGGAACCTGAGGCACAGAGAGGTTAAGTCCAAGGTCACACAGCTAGTAAGTGGTGTTGCCAGTATTCTAATCAGATTGTCTGGCCCCACAATCTGTGCTTTTAATAACTACATTGTCAATATTCCTTGGTGCTACCTTAGCAAATTTTGCAAACACTGCTAAATACTTATATTTGAGATTATATGTTCAATTATCTAAAGTACTATTAACAAGGTATAAAAGAGCTTCAGTTTCTTATTCTTGGATAAGAAGTAGCAGGGAATGACAGTCATGATTTACTAATACCAATCACTAAATGAGAAATTTCAGGACTAAATATACTCATTTAAGAATTAAGTATTGACAGAAAAGTTTTTAACAGGAGCATAGGTAAAATATTAGAAGTCATTTGTCTCTTAGTATTTAAGTATGATGATCTGAATTTTAGTGGTAACTTTTTTCTGAGACTTTCAAGGCATGATGCTTTTCTCTATACTAAACTAAGAAGTGATTGTGAATTAGAGAAAGAAAACTTATTTTTTTATCGTCTATGAATACAGCCAAAGTAGAAGGTTAAGATAGCATCATCTGAATGACTAGTTATGTCGTTTTAACTTTTTGTAGTTAAAATTATCTTTATCTTTCATTCTTATTGTCTAGATATATTTAATATTTGCTTTTTCTTTTTATATTTAGTATTTGAGCTATGATTATAAAACAAAAAAATCTCATACTTTCATTAAAATAATTTGTTTATATTTATTATTAAAGCATAATACCCCAAATAAGGAAGCTTTTTAAAGTTATAGAAAACAAAATATACTATCACTAGAATTTTTACTTAATCTTGACTGAAGCATGGCTCTCTAAAATAGAATGACATATTTTCCCCAAATATATTATTAAGGACAAAAGGTTTGTTGCTATTAACTTTGATAAATAAAATAATAAACACACTTAAGTGTTCTGATTTGGTTGAAAAAATGAAAATAATTTCTTTAATATAGAAATAAACTACCTTTACCCCAAGTGTGATAACTTGGCCCTGTAAACTATAAATATTAAGAAGAATCTGACTCTTTGTATTTTTCTTTTAATAAAGGAAAGACTTGTATAATGGATTTTCTTTTTAAATTTTATTTTAATTGTTTTTCAAGTACAGTTTTTTGTTTTTTACTCCCGTCCCAGTCCACCTGCCCAGTGCTCCCTACCTCCCTCCCATTTCCACCCCTGTTAGTTTTTGTCCATGTGTCCTTTATACTTGTTCCTGTAATCCCTATAATGGATTTTCAACCCTTAAGTGGTAGAGGAAAGAACTCAGTCTGAAAAGGTGAATTTAAGAGTGAAGTGTCTCTAAAATACTATGTAGTTTAATAACAATCATATTAATCTATTACTCTATTGCATCCAATTGCAATAAGCATATTTGTATATATAATAATTCTTTGAATAATTTTCTAAGGACAAATTTCTAAGTATGTTATTTACATGGCTTCTAAAATGATTTTAATAACTTCACAAATGTTCGAAACAATTATTTACAAAACTATTGGTGTGCAAGTATCTGTTCACTTTATCAAAAGCTAGTCAGTTGTCTTATTTAAAGTCTTAAAATTATAATAGCTTCCTTATTAATTGAAATTTCCAAGTTGAGGTGAATTCTGGCCTTTCAATTTTTCCACTGTTATTCTTGTATGTGTGTAAGATATTTGAAGAATATCTTCAAACCCTTCAAACTATGAAAACCCTTTTAGCACCCTTCTCTACATGTGGAGAACCAGATCTCTTTCATTTGTTAATAAATAATGCATTTCTCAGAAATATGAACAACCTAGTCTTTGGTTTCTAAAATCATTTAATATGACAAGTCCTTATAATATTTCTAGTTCTCTGAAAATTATTTTATCAGGTAAAAAATCGACTTGTTTTCATCTCAGCACTACTCACCAGAATAATTTATGGTTTTCATGGATAGTAATGTCAATGCTCCTTTGGTAATGAATATGTAAAGGAACTCCCTTGGAAATTAACCCTAGAATAGGTGGTTTTTATTATATCAAACTCGAGTTGCTGATCCCTGCACAGGACTCCAGTGTAGAACATGCTTTTTTGTTTTTAAGTTAAAATTACTTTGTAAAGCAGTGTTTTTTCTTTGTGTGTGTGTTTTTTTATTATTTATTATTTTTATTTATTTATTTAAATAATATACTTTATTGATTATGCCATTACAGTTGTCCCATTTCCCCCCTTCATTCCCCTCCACCCTGCATACCCCTCCCACCCACACTCCCCCCATTTAGTTCATGTCCATGTGTCCTAAGTTCTTTAGCTTCTACATTTCCCACACTACTCTTGCCCTTCCCCTGTCTAATGTCTCCCCACCATCTATGCTACTTATTCTCTGTACCTTTTCCCCCTCTCTCTCCTTCCCACTCCCCTGCTGATAACCCTCCATGTCATCTCCATTTCTGTGATTCTGTTTCTGTTCTAGCTGTTCGCTTAGTTTGCCTTTTTTTTTTAGGTGTGATTGTTAATAACTGTGAGTTTGCTGTCCTTTCACTGTTCATATGTTTTATCTTCTTTTTCTTAGATAAGTCCCTTTAACATTTCATATAATAAAAGCTTAGTGATGACGAACTCCTTGAACTTGACCTAACTGAGAAGCACTTTATCTGCCCTTCCATTCTACATGAAAGCTTTGCTGGATAGAGCAATCTTGGATGTAGGTCCTTGCATTTCATGACTTGGAATACTTCTTTCCAGCCCCTTCTTGCCTGCAAGGTCTCTTTTGAGAAAACAGCTGACAGTCTGATGGGAACTCCTTTGTAGGTGACTGTCTCCATATTTCTTGCTGCTTCTAGAATTCTCTCCTTCATTTTAATCTTGGCTGATGTAATTATGATGTGCCTTGGTGTGTTCCTCCTTAGGTCCAACTTCTCTGGGACTCTCTGAGCTTCCTGGACTTCCTGGAA
>PVKM010002556.1:0-42312 GCA_004027735.1 Carollia perspicillata | reverse complement strand
TTCCACTTGTTTCTCTTCCTCTTCCCCTTCTGGTATGCCTATAATTCGGATGTTGGAATGTTTAAAGATGTCCTGGAGGTTCCTCAGCTTCTCCTCATTTTTTCAAATTCTTGTTTCTTCATTCTTTTCTGTTTGCTTGTTTCTTTCTTCCTTCTGGTCCACTCCATTGATTCGAGTCCCAGTTTTCTTTCCATCACTATTGGTTCCCTGTGCATTTTCCTTCATTTCACTTAGTGTAGCCTTCATTTTTTAATCTAATTTGCGACCAAAATCAACCAGTTCTGTGAGCATCCCGATCACCAGTATTTTGAACTGTGCATCTGATAGGTTGGCCACCTCTTGGTCATTTAAAAGTATTGGCTCTGGGGCCTTGATTTGTTCTTCTGTTTGAGCCATAATTTTTTTGTCAGGTGGTGCCTGTTACATATGAGGGGCAGAACCTTAGGTGTTCCCCAGGGTGGGGCAACCTGGTCACTGGGTTGTGATGCTGTATGTGGGGGTGGGGTCAGAGAGGGAACAATGGTGCTTTTTCTGCTCTCTCTTGGATTTCAGTCCCCTCTGCCGCTTTCCCCAAGTAAACTGGGCCTTTCTGGTGCTGATTCCCATGTGGGTGGGCTTGTATACATTCTAGGACCCTGTGGGTCTCTCCAACAAACTCTCCTGTGAAACTGGGAGTCTCTCCCAGCACCTCAGCCCCCATGAGTGCTTTCAATTGGTGCTTTTAGGCTTTATTTCCCGGCGCTGGGGCCCTGGGTTGCGAGGTCTGTCTCGCTGTCCATTTTTGCCTGGTTTATCTGCATTCAAATGTGTGTCTGCCATCAGCCAACCACCTTGTGCACCTCACTGGGTCTGCTTGTTTCCTCCCTGAGTCTGGGGTCTGCTAGCTGCTGCCTGCACCCCCCAGGTCTGCCAACCACCACTTTTTCTGCCACAACTCCCCTCCTCTGGCCACTGACTCTGCCCCTCTTACCAGTCTGGATGAATGGTTGTCAGACTTTCGTACAGTTCAATTTTCTGTCTGTTCTGGTTGTGTTTTTGTTTCTAAATCTTTGTTTTCCTTAATTTTAATTGCGTGAAGAGGCACAGTGTTTCCACCTGTGCCTCCATCTTGGCCAGAAGTCCTCTTTTTTTTTTCTTTTATGTGAACAATTTTTCTTTTGATGTTGAATATTCCTTGGTGGGACTAAGAAATTTACTGAATAGGCTGTAAGTAGTCTAGATATATTGTTAATAAATTTTTAATACCAAGGTGTTTTTAAAGTAGAGAGTTTTGAGAAATAGGAAATCTTAGCTATTCACAAAGATGAACAACTGAAAGAATTGCTGAATCATAATTGTAAAGCTGTTTGGCATGTAGAGTAGGTGTTCCTATATAGTTAGAGGTTAACATGGGATCATCACCTTTTCATTATACTCTAAACATATATGTATATTTACTTTCCTCATAAATGTGCTTTATTTTAAGTTTACAGACTTAAGATACTTGAGTATAAGGTTCTATGCAATTCTTTGACATTTTCTTTTTAATCCATTTTTCCAATATTATATAAGAAATGGGAACATTTTTGAAAAAATGAAGAAACCATAGAGAAAATAAAAGGTTAGTTACATACATTGAAAATATTTATCTTAAATATCCAAAATATATGTATAAAAAGGCAGGCATCAAAATGGTATATAAATGATATGCTATAAAATTTGTTGATAAAAAGTACAAAACTACAACCAATAACCATAAATATTCATAAGAAAAAAGGGATTGGAAGGAAATACAGTAACATTTAGCAAGGATTATCTAAAGTGGTATGATAGGGAGGTATTATTTTAATCGTTTTTCTTTATGTTTTCCAAAATTTTTAACAATAGTTGATACTTATAATTAGGGATAATATATTTGCAAAAGAAAAAGTACTTCTCATATGACTACCCTGTAAATAGCATTCCAGATTTTAAGCTGATCCAGTTAAGGTCTTGTAAGAAACATGAGTTTTTACTGTCTGTAACCTGATACTTTTCTCCTATCTTATCTACTGCACAGAAGTTCTTTAGTGACCCTAGGAATGTGGGTGTCTCATTCTGTTTTAGCTGAAGTAACTAAAGTCAGAATTTGAAAATTTCATAAATATTACTTTGCTGGAACTATTAACTTTTGTATACTACAAAAATATTTAAAAATTAGTAGCTAAAATCTTATTTAAAAATTGCATTTAAGTCCTTTAACTTCTTTCAAAGTATTGCTTTTGAAGTTTATGATATAGCATTTTTACAATGTGAAATTGGTATGTAGACTTCCAGGCATTTTTGATTAATAGAGCCCACAATTTTTTTAAATGACACAAATGTTTTGAAAATTTTAATTTAAACAAACCATATTTTAGTATTCTATATCTTACATTTGAATAACTTGAAATTGAAATGAAAATAGCTAAATAAATTCATGGGTACTTTTATTTGTATAGCTTTAACTTAACATAGGATGCTTAAGAGCTATAATTATTTTTGGAGTTTTTCACCCAGAATGGAATAAAAAAGTTGTGTACTTATGACATTCTATGCTGAAATATTGTTTTCTTAATCTACTTGGCCTCTTAAAAATGAAATTAAAATGGTATAGCCAGAAGGAAAATGAATAGTTAATCGTGGAGGAGGAGTAAACCTACCTCAGTGCTTTGACTAGCGGCAGCTCGGGGAATGACGTCCTGTAGCATTTGCTGTTCTAGAAAGTACAGAGACACGTAGTGAAAATGGGAGGGTCTAGGAGGAGGCTGTCTCCTGTGTAGTGTATATTTATCTGTAAGTGAGCTGTTGGGGAAGGAATTAAATACGGAGAGGCTGTCTGCTTGCTGCCTTCAAACAGCGAAGCTGGATTGCTGATTTGCTTTAACTTTGAAAATACCCAGCTTGGCTTATTTTCCTTAGAATCCCATTGCTAAGACTGGGGACGCCTTTTTCTTTCACAAAAGGAAATCTAAGTTCATTTCAAGGCATTCGAAATGGGGAAAGACTATTATTCCATTTTGGGAATTGAAAAAGGAGCTTCAGATGAAGATATTAAAAAAGCTTACCGAAAACAAGCCCTCAAATTTCATCCGGACAAGAACAAATCTCCTCAGGCAGAGGAAAAATTTAAAGAGGTCGCAGAAGCTTATGAAGTATTGAGTGATCCTAAAAAGAGAGAAATATATGATCAGTTTGGGGAGGAAGGTAAGTATTCTGTGTATATTTTTCTTTCTCTCTAGCATTATGTCTTTATCTCTTTTCCTTCTTTCAGACTTCTCGTTATCATTAAATTGAATTCTTAGACATATGAAAAGTAGAAAGATAAATAATGGATGAAAACAAAATTTTACCTCTGATCATATGAATATTACTTAGCTGTGAATAAAATACTTGTTTGTCTTTTTTAGATTTTGGCATTTTGCAATATCCACATTCTACCATTAGATTTATAATGTTAACATTGTATATTTGAAAAGAAACCTTAAATTCTTACACATTAATGAATTGTGTCAAAAGTCTTATGCAACCTGTTTTATTTTTTAATGAATTTCTGCCAGAACCAGTGAAGATACTTCAGTCATTTGAAATCTTAAGATTGCTGGTTCAGATTCTGACTAGTGTATATTTTATTCACAAAAATAAAATTTTTTGCCTTTCCCATACATAGCAAAGCTAGTTTAGCCTGAACAAGCGAGTCCTCCCTTTGAGAAACGGAGGGCCTGGGCATTCAGCTCTAGTTGTTTTGGCATTCTGCCTGGAGAGGAAAGAATTTTCCTGATGTCATAAAATACCAGAACAAGTTTTTAGCTTAATTGTAAACAGTAATTGTGTGCCAAGAAAATGAGAATTCAGAAATACAATTTTTGACCTAAAATGGCCACTTAGCACAATTATTGATTTACTTTTAGGTAACATTATTTCTTATGAAATTTTACTATCTCAGTGTAGAGGAGAGCATGACAACTTCCCTTGCCCTGCTGTACTTTTGTTTCTTGCATTGTGAGATCAGAAACTAGTTGAATAGAGTAAATGGGTTATTTTAAGATTCTTTTATAACTCTCAATTTTAATTTAAACTTGTCCTTTATCTCCATGTGAATGCAGCTATGATGTAAGTATTTTAAATTGCTAATTAACAACAACAAAAGTACTTTAATACCTACAGCTTCTGGGATTTTCCATTTTTTTAAAATCAGGACTAAGTTATTTTATTATTTTTTCCCAAATGTTCGCTTGTAAATTATTGTAGTTATAAAAACTATTTTTGTTATTTTTCTTTATTGCATTTAATGTATAATTTTTCTAGTTAGAATTATATCCTAAAGTACAGTGAGACAGAGACTGTTCGTTTTGAGTTAAAAATTAAATTTAAATAAGGAGGGTACTTATGTGTTGAAGGGTTTTTTTCTTATTTTTCTTTCTCCTCTGAGTTGCCAAAAGTTGCAGTTTTTGCTGTTAGTTTTGGTGTGATGAGAACCTGCAGTGTCAGGTTCTTGTAAAGTAAATATTGAAAAAGGCAAGTAGTTGGCAATTTAATCCTGCTTGCTTCTATGGCCATACTACTAAAAATACTATGATTTGGTTCATCTCAAAAGCTAAGCAGGATACTACTATCAGATACTACTAACAGTGTACTATGTCCAAAGAACTTATTTTGGAATTTTGTAAAGCAGCCCACAAATAGGTGGAATAAATGGCGATGGAAGGACACTGACTTGGGATGGTAATTGTGCAATATAATATATAGTTGATGTATTACAGAATTGTGTACATGAAACTATATAATTTTATTAATTAATTTTGCCCCAACAAATTTAATTAAAAAAAGAAATCCACAAATATAAATTCCCATGCAAAAACAGATACATACTGCTTTAATTCACATCTCACAGATAGCTCAATTTTGTCTATAAGCCATAGGATTTAGTGTTCACTGAGGATATCTGTCTTTAAAATTTTCAAGTCACCGTATATTTTCTTCATTTAACATTACCTTCTAATGGTATTTTTCTTGAGTGATATTTCTCTGATTTGATTTTTACTGATTTTCATCGGTGAGTAAATTAAAAAAAGAAAAAGAAAAACAAAAAAAACCTAAAGCAGGATCATCTCTGTACCCTGAATTTTTTTTTGTTCTTGACACAGATTATTTATATAAACAATAGGGGATAATAGTGAGGAGAGAATAAGTTTTTAATGTTTTAAAATAATATTAAAATATTACTCAAATATTCTCTCATATGTTACTTGAAAAATACAGTTAAAATAAAAGTCACTGTATTTGAATCTTTTTTAAAAAATACTTTTCTTTTACAGAAAAGCATTATATTTACCCTTTATTTAGAATGCCTAATTAATTCCTTTTTTTAAAAAAAAAATTCCCTTTAGGTATTCTGTGAACATGTGGAAAAATATTTTTCTTTTTGTCTTTCATGGATCTGTTCATTCCCGCAGGCCTGGTTCCATGGCCCAGTGGGTTTCTCTAGCGGTAACGAAACACTGAATTTTATGATTGTGTCTGCTACTAATTTATCTGCTATACTTTTTTTCAATTAGTACACTGTGTCAAGGCTTGATACAGTGGGAAGGAACCATGAACTGAGAAGTATATTAATTGAACTTACTAGATTATATAGTAGGGATCCAGTGTATTCATGGTTTGAAAAACTCCAATATCCACAATTTTAAATGCTAGATTTTTAAGAGTTGAATAAAAATAGAGATGTTTTAAATTTACTATGTGACCCAGCAGTTCCTCTCCTAGGAATCTATAAAAGAGAAATGAAGATATAGGTCCACATAAAGACATATATGTGAATATTCATAACAGCATTATTTGTAATGTTCCCCAACTGGAGACATGTCAAAGTACTGTCATTTGGTGAATGGGTAAACAAAATGTGGTATATACTGTGTATGCGCTCCCTAACAGACACACACAATGGAATACTACTTAGCAATTAAAAGGACTGATTTAATGAAGCCTGCTACATTTATCATGGATGAAATTCAAAAACTGTGCTACATAAAAGAAGTCAGATATAAAAGACTGTATAGTCTGTGATTCCATGTATATGAAATACACGGAAAAGGCAAATTTGTAAAGAAAGCAAGCAGATCAAAGGTTGGCTAGGGCTGGAGGTAGGAACAGAGATTAGCCACAAATGGAAACTGGAGAACTCTTTGGGTCGATGGAAGTGTTCTGTAAGTGATGGAAGTGTAGTGGTGACGGTCGCACAGGTCTACAACTTTCCTAAAACCATAGAATCGTGTTTTTCAATGGGTTAATTTTATGCTATATAATAAACATTATTTTAGAAATAAATTTTCTACATAGTGAAACCATTTGAAAACAAAAACCACAGAACTACAGAAATTTAAAATTGAATTTTGCCCCAGCCTCTCCCCAAAAGTTGTAGGTATAGTTCTGAATTGTTCAGTGGATGTCAACACAAGTTTGTATTAAAAGACTAAAAAAAATTTTTAATGACACATAGTTATAGTATCTCAGTTTTTTAACATTTCTGTATGCCTTTTTTCATTTATTGTTTATGGTTTCATTGGTAACTTTAAATACTGAAAGGTAGTATTTGTATGATCAGACTTTCATTTAGTACATTAATCTCTATACTAGCTTGCTTTTCCAGTTCTTTATTTGTTTTAATCAACTGGATCTTTTTATTTGCTATATATTTCTGAAAGTAAGTACATTGGATTTCTATGAATTAAAACTGTTAAAAGGATCTCATATTAGTAACTCTAATTCTTACTATAAACTGGATTTTTACATATTATGGATTTTTACATAAAACTCCTTAATGTAAGAGTTATTAAAGTCTTACAATTTTTTCTTTGAATTCCCAATTCTTCTCCAATGCATCTTCTTTTGATAAACTTTTAGTGAACCAGCTGGTGGGATTCTTTGTTATGTATAGTATCCCAAACACCTATTTGTTTCTGGATTGTACATTGGTTGGTTGGTTGGTTGTTTTTTAAATAATAGCAGTCTTTCTAAAGCATAGGCAAATTTTGATTGTAGAGTGCATTCCTTGATCACACAGTGATGCTGGTGTTTGAGAAACATTTTGGATAGCAGAGGGAATCTGGTAGAATTTTAAAATTTTCCCCGAGCTGTTGAAATGTAGAAAATAAAAGAGTTGACTGTATAGTTGATGACATGCCTGATACAGTTCAAGTGCTCAGCAGTGTAAGTGATACTTGCATAATGATTCATGTTATGTTGTAGCAGTGTGAATTTTGGTTAGATTTTTTCAGTCAGTATAGTGGCCTTATCATTTCTCTGAGCAGGGCAGTTGACTAGTGAAAGAAAACTTCAAAGCTTCATTGGAGGCTTTTGTCAGCTTTGATACATGTCATTTTACACAGTATATGAATCTTCTCAGGGATTCTGTAATCCTGACTGAGTTACTGTTTTTGGAAGAAGAGGGAAGGAATTTTAGGGAAAAGCCAAATCCATGATATAAGAACTTAAAATGTTATTCTTTTTGTAAGTTCATTAGGGGTTCAAACATTTAGATTTTGTCTTGTAGAGGGTTAGATTACCAGCTAATTTACTCAATTTACTTTATTTTTTGAAAGATTTTCTTTATTTATTTTTAGAGAGAGGGGGAAGAGGGAAAGAGAGAGAAAGAAACATGATGTGAAAGAGAAACATCAGTTGCTTCTCACACCCCCTCCCCCAACTGGGGACCTGGCCATGTGCCCTGACTGGGGATCGAAATGGTGACCTTTCAGTTTGCACTCTGGTGCTCAATCCACTGACCACACTAGCCAGGGCTAAATTTACTTTATTAATTATTAAATTGTTATACTATGTTATATTTGTGGAATGAAAGATGAAATGATTGAAATAATTTAATGCGTTAGTCACATTAGTCATGACCTTGAATTATATACATATCATATAATTTACAAAAATCTGTCACTAGCTTTTCTTTTTCTTTTTTAACATTTGGAGTTAATAACTTTACCACTAAAATTTAACTAAAAGAAGTTTTCAATTAATTGCATATTAAAAGTTCTTGTCTTGTTTATACTTAACCATTCCGTTCCTATAAGGAATATCCCTGGCTGCTATTTGGATATATCATTCAATATATATTTTGACAGTTTTCAGATTATTACATTTCCCTTAGCCTGTCTAGATTTCTATTCATGGATGAAATTAAAAATTTAAAGACCAACTAAGACTGTTGGATGAAGTAGAGAACATGTGTACCTTTTAATGGAAAAACTCAAATAGAATAAAACATGGAAAACTAATTTCTGAGTCCAGTAGAATTTGTATTATTAAATATCTCATACATGTGTATGTATGAATATGCTTTATATTGCTTTGCTTCTGCCTCTTCTCTATTCTGACATTCAAGATACCTTTTAAAGGTTCTATTTAGGAGACTTTAAGAATAGATCATTCCCTTCATTCAATAAACATGTGTGCCTGTCATTTTCAGCCCTGTATGCAAGAGAAAAGCAGAAATGAATTAAATAACTTCCTGTCCTTAGACTACTCACTATTTGAGTGTGTTGGGATCTCTTAGTTTAATCTCTGCATTTTTCAGTTATAATTTTTAGATTCTGTTCCTGCTTGTTTCTTTGGTCAGGAATACCCATATGGCTCATTCAGAAAGTTTGTTGATACTATAATGATATAAATCTTGTCACTGTTGGTCCCTGAAAAGATCACTGTATTATTGTTTTGTGGGTTTTAGTAAACTCTTTCTTTGGTATGTAGTGACATGATGATTTAAATGTGTAATCTCTTGTAAACTACATATTACTTAGTTGAGCCTTAGAAAACTGGGTCAGAGGCTCACTAACTTGTTGTCTGAAGTGGATCGTCCACAGTAGACAGAAGTAACCAGTCCAAAGGCTTTATATGTCAAGAGTGTTTAAAATTCTTGATTTTTAAAATGCTGTTGAAATTAATTCTATCAGATGGTATACCTTGATGAACAACTTTGTTATCTGGGCTAGTGATAACAATATTAGTGTCTAAAAACATTTTTCATATTTATTAGAATTTTTCAGCCACAGAAAGTTTTAATTTTAAAACAGTAAAAGACTATCTGAAGTCAAACTTGTTAGTATGAATATATTATTTTGTATTGTTGATTGTTGTGCTCATTGATGATAATGGTGCTTAAAGATTTAGGATATACATTTGGCATTGATTACTGAAGACCTTTCAATTGACATCTTTCAAAAACTTCAGTTTATACACTTTGGATTGTCAAACCAGTAGCTTAAGAGATAAGGGGTTCTGAATTTTTATTTTCTTATTTATCTGTGGAATAGAGATTCAGGAATAAGTTACCATTAAAGATGGGCATTCGGAGGAAGACTTTGAAGCTAAAATTTTAACTTTGGATGGAATGATCAGGAGTTATGTAGCTATTATGTACATAGTTAATAATGGCATTTCTGGGCAGTATGAATAAATTACAACCTAAGTTGGCCAAAGTTTATTAGTAATACAATTTTTGAAAGATGAATACAGTTTTTGAAAGCTTAACATTCAAGAGTTGTAAACTTTATTTCATGCTTATCTCTTTATTTAGGTTTGAAAGGAGGAGCAGGAGGTACTGATGGACAAGGAGGTACCTTCCGGTACACATTTCACGGAGATCCTCATGCCACATTTGCAGCATTTTTCGGAGGTTCCAACCCCTTTGAAATTTTCTTTGGAAGACGGATGGGTGGTGGTAGAGATTCTGAAGAAATGGAAGTAGATGGAGATCCTTTTAGTTCCTTTGGATTCAGCATGAATGGATACCCAAGAGACAGGAATTCTGTGGGGCCATCCCGTCTCAAACAAGATCCTCCAGTTATTCATGAACTTAGAGTATCACTTGAAGAAATATATAATGGTTGTACTAAACGGATGAAGATTTCTCGAAAAAGGTTAAACCCTGATGGAAGGAGTTACAGAACTGAGGACAAAATTCTCACTATTGAAATTAAAAAAGGGTGGAAAGAAGGCACCAAAATTACTTTTCCAAGGGAAGGAGATGAAACACCCACTAGTATTCCAGCAGACATTGTTTTTATTATTAAAGATAAAGATCACCCCAAATTTAAAAGGGATGGATCAAATATAATTTATACTGCTAAAATTAGTTTACGAGAGGTAAGTTAGTAACATTTGTTTTTGAAACCAAACAATTATACATCTGATTCTAGGAAATTTAAATAACAGCTAACATATGTAATGCTTACTAGACATTTTAAGAAAAATTCTTATAGAACCCTCTGAGGTAGTACTAAATTTTATGGATAAAAGTATATATTCTAAGTTTAGTTATTTATCCTAACAATTTAAATGCACATTTTAAGTGCTAACTGGATTATATACTATGAGGCCTAATAATGGGCTAACTCTACCCTGTTTTTACAAGTATGGTTTTTGAGATCTGCCATACCTCCTCACCTTAGTCCATGCATAAGGTTTTTTTCCAAAATTGTTGATTTGGAGTTATAATTATATAACAAAAATATATTAAAAGACAAAATAATTTATAAAGGTACTGTTTTGATACATGAGTTCTTATTCTATTTTTAGGCACTATTTCTCAAATTAGATTACAATTCTGCAAACATGGCCATGTCATTTCCCTGTTTAAAATTCTTAAATGACTCCACATAGCATCTATCATCAAGTCCAACTCTTTAATATAAAAGGTCATCTTATTTTATTTTATTTCATCATTATTTTTTAAAGATTTCATTTACTTTTAGAGCGCGGGGAAGGGAGAGAGAAAGAGGAGAGAAACATCAATGTGTGGTTGCCTTTGGTGTGCCCCACCCCCATTGGGGATCTGGCTCACAACCCAGGCATGTGCCCTGACTGGGAATCAAACCAATGACCCTTTGGTTCCCAAGCTGGCACTCAATCCACTGAGCCACACCAACCAGGGTATAAAAGGTCATTTTAAATCTGATTTCTACCCATAAATGTATATGCATTTCCCAAAGTTTGTCCCATTATTGTCTTGTATACATCTCTGTCATTATCTGAGTTCTACTCTGTGGAACACTATTGTTTCTCACTCTGCCCAATACCAACTACTAGTCTAATGTTGAGGTTAAGCATTGTGTACTTCCAGAAGCTAAGGGGTAAGCTGTGTGCCCCCTTTCTCAGAAAGACTTCTGCACATACCTCTGTGCCAACATTATACTGCATTATGACGAGTTTGCTTCTGTGTTCTTTGTGCATTCCTTGAGGTGGGATCTGTGTTTGTGGGCCCTATATATGCTCAGCATCTGGCAGGAATGTGAGGCATACAGTAGGTATTCACTAAACATTTGTTGATTAAAATAGTAAACATATTTCTTGTCCTAACATTTTCCCTTCAGAGAAGTAGGTTGTTGCTCCTCACCTGTTCTTTTCAGACCTGAATTTCTCCCTCCTCCCATTCCATCCCTGCATCTTGAGTGTTATAATATCAGCCTCAAATTACCCATTTCAATCCAGAGCAATGTGAAAGACATCTTTTACATCTCTTTTCCTTTTTCTTTCCCTTCTCCTTTTCTTTCTTTGTAACATGTCTGACTGTTCATGTCCTAAAGGAATTTTCTAATGGGGAAATAGTCTTATAATTATTGATATTCTTTTGGAGGTTAAAATTATGAGGTAGTGGTATCATTCTTTACATCTGGTAATATTTTTATGTAGACTTTTAAGTTTTGAAGTTTGTTAACTGTATTTTGTGCATTTCAGGCATTGTGTGGCTGCTCAATTAATGTGCCAACAATGGATGGAAGAACCATACCCATGTCAGTAAATGATATCGTGAAACCTGGAATGAGGAGAAGAATTATTGGATATGGGCTGCCATTTCCAAAAAATCCTGACCAACGTGGTGACCTTCTAATAGAATTTGAGGTGTCCTTCCCCGATTCTATATCCTCATCATCCAAAGAAGTACTTAGGAAACATCTTCCTGCCTCATAGAATGAAAAACTTTGTTACCCATATTTTGATAAGGCACTGAAAATATAAAAGGACTGGCAGTTTACTGATGCAGATGTGAATTCTGTATAAAAACATGTAAATTATTTTGAGGGTTCATTAAGTTGCATGAATAGAGACGGGTCAAATAAATGGGCAAAAGGGATTTTTACAGATAGAGATGAGGAGAAACCATTCATTCTATTTTATTTCACTTCTCCAAAGTCAGAAATTTAAGTATTTTTCTTACATGTAAAATTTGTTTTTGTGGAGTTAGATAATATTTCTAATAAAATAGTAGACTATCCAAGTACTTTATTTCTTACATCTTTATCAGTTTGGTAGGTTCTCATTTATATGGAAATTTAAATTCTTAAACTATACATATGATACATATTTCTAGAAAATAAAAACCTGAGTCATTTGGAAATATGATTAACTAGATTTAAATCACTATCTGAAGTGCTGCTATAGGGCTGGTACCCATAAAAGAATATCCTCGTCCATATGTTTCACCATTTTGTTTTTTAAAATATGCTGTAGCATTTGTTAATAACACAGTTGTAATATTCTTGAGGTGGACCTTTTCTCCATAAGAAGGAAACTAATGGCAATTTATCTCCTGTGGAAATCCCAATTGCCTGAGTTACTGATATTTTAGAAATAGGCTGTTTTTAAAATACCATATGTAATTTTATGCAAGTTGACTATATATCTTGGACTTAATAAATTATAGGCACATTTTATTGTCCACTAGTTTAAACTAGTTTGTTTAATAATAAACATGTTTTTAGAGGAAATGTTGTTATTTGGAATTAATTTTGCAATTACACACTCTTCTGTAACTTACTCATAATATGCTATGTGTACCTTATACAATTTCCCTGAAAAGAATAAACTACCATTATGGTATTAAACCAAAATATGGGGAAAATAAACACTAACTGCTGCTTATGAATGATGTCGCTACTACTTGTTATGCATATAAATATTTTACTTTTTCATATGCATAGATTGCATATCTTAGGTGTTTTAATTTCTAAATATATTACCATCTAAAAATTGTTTTTTCTGTTTTATAACTGTAGTAAAAATGATGTTTTGCAACGTTTGCCTCAAAAATAATTTTCAGTATGTACACGCACGGTAAACTGGATCCTATCTTTAGCAGAATATGAAATCTTTTAAAAATTCAATAAATAGGTTGCAATCACCATCTACTTTTAAGCTTGACTGAGATATAATTCACATGCCATAATGCTTACCCTTTTATTTTATGTTTTATATTTACCATTTTAAGTACAATTCAGTGGTTTTAAGATATTCACAGTTAAGCAAGCATTCTCTAATACCAGGACATTTTAATCACCCCAGAAAGGAATCCTATCTCAATTAGCACTCACTTCTTCCTCCAGCCCCTGACAAATACTAATCTATCTCTGTCTCTATGAATTTGTCTATTCTGGATACTTCATATGAATGGGAGCAAATGATATGTGGCTTTTTCTGTTTGGCTTTTGTCACTTAGCATAATGTCAAGATACATCCATGTTGCATTATGTATCAGTATTTCATTTCTTTTTTATGGCTGATAATATTCCATTATATGGGTATCATCATTTGTTTAACCATTCATTAGTTTCTAAGCATTGGGTTATTTCTACTTTTTGGCTATTATTGATAATGCTGCTATGAATATTTTTGTATGAATTTTAGTGTACATAACTTTTCAGTTTGTTGGGTATACATCTAAAATAGAATCGCTGGGGATAACCATATATTTTAGTTGAATGGAAAATGCTCAAAATGCCAGAGAATTCAGCTCATCATATTCAGTATTCCATCTTATTTATGAGTGATTCCTTTATAACTTTCTCTGAATGATAAACTTTTTAGGGAAGTATGAACATCATGGAAATAATCTCACAGGTCTGAAGAGAGCTGAAAAGCAAGTCAGTATGCTGGGTGTGGTTTCTATTTTAAATCCACTGTCATCGAAATTTTTTTAATTAAGCATTTTCTCATAAATTAAAGGATTTATAGATTATATAAATAAGTAATTTTTGGATTAAAAAGTATTTTTAAAGTATAGAATTATTCTAGTAGTAAAAATTAATTTCCATTTGTATATAAAAACTGTACCAACATATTAAAGGATATTGATAATGCCTTTGCATGAGGTGCCCATGAATGTTGAATTAATATAAAAGAGATTTAGAGGGTTTTTTAAAAAGATTTTATTTACTTATCTTTAGAGGGGAAGGGAAGGAAAGAGGGAGAGAAATATCAATGTATGTTTGCCTCTTGTGCGTCCTCTGTGGGGACCTGGCCTGCAACCCAGGCATGTGCCCTGACTGGAATCAAACCAGCGATCCTTTTGTTCGCAGGCCCGCACTAATCCACTGAGCTACACCAGCCAGGGCTAGAGTTTTGTTACTTAATTAAATTAAGAAAGTACTTTTGATTTTAAAATATTCTCTTTAAATTCAGCCAGGTTCTTGGTTACTTGGAATAATTTTGAAGTATTGTAATTCACAGTAAGCTCATTGATAAAAATGTCTGCTTTTCTTTTTTGTTAGTTATTTTTAGAGAGTGAGGAAGGGAGGGAGAAAGAGAGAGAGGAAAATATTAGTGTGAGAGAGAATCATTGATCGGTTGCCTTTTTGCATACCCCATCTGGGGGCTTGGCCCACAACCCAGGCATGTGCCCTGCCTGGAAATCACTCATGACCTTTCAGTTTGCTGGGATGGCACTCAACCCAGTGAGCCACATGGGTCAGGGCTATCTATCTTATATGAAAAACCACAAGTTGCTTGTGTTATTTAATTAGGGTATTTTTAGGCAAGGTGTGCCCTACTCTTTTGTTACCAACCTATCACTCTTGTATTATATAAAGCTACTTCACACATTTAGTTCATTTGCCTCACTGCCTCTGAAAGCATCTGAGTTTATGACCCCTATTTTACTTTTTATGTTATCACTTCTGCCTATTATTATTAGCTTTTCTTGGGAGCAAGTAGTTGAAAATGCTTTTGCTTCTTTACTTTTTTTAGAAGATTTTACTTATTTATTTTTAGAGACAGAGAGAGGGAGAGAAACATCGATGTGTGGTTGCTTCTCATGTGTCCCCTCCTGGGGACCTGGCCTGCAACCCTGGCATGTGCCCTGACTAGAAATCGAACTGGTGACCCTTTGGTGTGCAGGGTGACACTCAATCCACTGAGCCACACCAGCCAAGACCGCTTTTTTATTTTTAAGAAACTATCATTTTACTAGTTATGCATAAAATAAGTATCTGTGATTGAACTCAGTAAATGGCATAGAAGTGATACTCTATCCTTATGTATTGAGGACAGTTTTTTAAAATTTATTGATTTGACAATGGTTAATAAAATTATATAGGTTTCAAGTGTATAATTCTCTGATACATCATCTGTATATTGCATTATGTGCCCACCACCCAAAGTCAAATCTTCTGTTGTTACTATATATTTGACCCTTTACCCTTTTACTGCTTAGCCCCCTCCCCTCTGGTAGGGAACACCAACATACTGTTGTCTGTGTCTGTATGAGTTTTTGTTTATTTTCTTTGTTCATTTGTTGCTTTCACTTTTACATGCCACATATAGGTGAAATCATATGATTCTTGACTTTTTCTGTCTACCTTATTTTGCTTTGCATGATATTCTCAAAATTCATCTATGGACTATTCAGTTAACCTCACAGAATTAAGGTTAAACATTATCCTTAATCTAGTTAACACAATGTTTATCCAGTAATGTGTAGTGTAGTATACTGCCTATGTATCTGGATGTATACACACACACACACACATTTCACTCTTCATAGAAAATTGTACAGAGTAAATGTGACTTGTCACTTTTTAAATAATAGCTTAATCTATATTTATCTGAATAGGTGTTTTATATATTAAATATTTTAACCTTAAAATTTTTTTCATGATATTTTTAGTTCATAAAATTCATATATATATATATATGTGGAGCTGGAAAGAATTTTAGAGATCACGTTTTCTAGATAAGGAAGTAAACCCAGAGAGCCTAAGTGATTTATTTGCCTGCAGTTAAAGAGCAAGCTTATAAGGGAATTCTGAGACTTCTTACACTTCTTATCTCTTATTTGCAGTACCATTTTATACCTGTGTGCCATGATGTCCCCTGTTGTGAGATTTCTAAGACAAGGTCAAATTCTGTCAAAGTGTGTTTGCCTATTTCTTTGTGTAGTCTGTGTAATTTAACATATTTAAAATATTTTGAGTCATTAACATGTGGAATATAAACTTACATTTGATAGTGTTAACTGGAAAATTTTTGAAATATTTGAAATAAAAACTGGCTGGAAACAGCCCAAGTACCCATCAGTAGATAAGTGGATAAAAAAAGCTGTAGTATAGTCCTGGCTGCTGTAGCTCAGTGGATTGAGCACAGGCCTGTGAAGCAAAGGGTCACTGGTTTAATTCCCAGTCAGGGCACGTGCCTGGGTTGCGGGCCGGGTCCCTAATGGGGGCCAGATGAGAGGCAACCACACATTGATGTTTCTCTCCCTTCCTTTCTCTCTAAAAATAAATAAATAGGATATTTTTAAAAAGAGAGACAACTGGAGTTTGAAATAAGAAAAGAAGTGAAGGGCAGAGGAAAATGAATTTTGGATGTAGCCATAAACATGAAATAAAATCAGAGGCAAAGAATTTCACTCCTGTTTCTGTTAAAGGGATGGCACTGAGATTAATATTTAGAAATCTGGACAGAAAGCACTATTGTGACATTAAGTTATAATAGGAAGTCTGTATTGAAGAAGAGCTTGAGCCCTGGCTGGTGTGGCTTGAGTGCCAGTTTGCAAACCGAAAGGTCCCCGGTTTGATTCCCAGTCAGGGTGCATGCCTGGGTTGTGGGCCAGGTCCTCAGTTGGGGGCATGTGAGAGGCAGCTGATTGATGTGTTTCTCGCACACTGATGTTTCTCTCCCTCTCTTTCTCCCTCCCCTCCCCCGCTCTAAAAAGAAATAAATAAAATCTTTTAAAAAATAAACAAGAGCTCGATAAATAATTAGGTATGTTTAATAGGTTAAAAGTTGCACAATATGTTTAAATTTATTGGGGTCACATTGGTTCACAAAACCATACAGGTTTTAGTGTACAACTCAATAAAACACCATGTGAATGCTGCATCACACGCCCATCTCCCCAAACAAAGTCTTTTTCCATCCCTGTATCCCCCCTTTTGCCCCCCTCCACCTACCCCTACCTGTTTTCCTTTTGGCTGTCACCACTTTGAGACTTTGTTTTTTACATATATGTTTTTTCCCCTTAATCCCTTCACATTCTTTCATCCAATTCCACATCCTCCTCCCCTTCGACAGCTGTCAGTCTGTTCTCTGTGTCCATGCCTCTGTTTCTATTTTGTTATCAGTTTATTTTTTTCATTAGATTCTGCATGTAAGTGAGATTGTATGGTATTTGTCTTTCTCTGACTGGCTTATTTCACCTAGCATAATAGTCTCCAGATGCATTCATGCTGTTGAAAAAGGTGAGATTTCTCTCTTTCCTTTTCTATTCTTTTTTCTTTCCTTTTCTTTTCTATTTTCTTTTCTTTCTTTGTTGGCCAGTAGTACCCCATTGTGTGAGTGTTCTATAGCTTTTTAATTCTCTCTACTGATGGGAACTTGGGCTGTTTTCACATCTTGGCTATTGCAAAAAATGCTGTAGTGAGCATCAGAATGCATACATTTTTTCAAGTTAGTGTTTCAGATTTCTTAGGATATATTCCCAGAAGTGGGATTGCTGGGTCAAAAGGCAGTTCCATTTTAATTTTGGGGGGAAACTCCATACTGCTTTCCATAGTGGTCCAGTCTGCATTCCCACCAACGGAGTACTAGGATCCCCTTTTCTTCACATCCCCACCAGCAGTTGCTATTTGTTAATTTATCGATGATAGCCATTCTAACAGGTGTGAAGTGACATCTCATTATGGTTTTAGTTAGTTGCACAATATTTTTAATGACAAGTATACATTTTGCATCTGTAGGATTGGGAATGGAGGGGTTGAAGAGATGGGGTAAATTGTGAATCATAAGACCTGAAAAGTATGGGATATTTGGAATGAAGTTAGACTAAAATTTTTCTTAATTGCCTCAATATGCATATTATGAGTCTAACAAAGCAAAAATAAATTTGCAAGTATTTTACTGCAGCTGTGAATTAGAGTTCCTGAAAAGTTTCTAGTGATCATATGGTAGAAGAATGGCAAATCATATAGTATTTATTACTTACTAAATATATGGACAATCAGTCTCTTTATTTAATTAATCTTCATTTTAAAGGAACCTTAAAAATGCACTTTTTAGTATTCTGTCTAAAACTTTTTTCTACACAACTTAAGTTACTCAGCCAAGATTTTTCTACCACAATGCTTTCAAAAACATAACCCTCTCAGATAGGAAAATTAAATTTTCCTGTGGCTTTTATAAATCACACTCTTACTTGTAAAAGCGACATTGATAATTGCACATCCAACTTCAGAGTACTAATTACACAACAGGAATAGTTACACATTTTATACCTTTTTTTTCCCAGAATATTTGATGCATAATGTTTGGAGGAAATGATTCAGAAGTTAAAATTGGAACCCTGAGCTGATGATGGAGCCTTAATAGTATTTAAAATTACTGGATTCTATGGGTTTATTTTCATTAAGTTTGAAAAGTGTAACACTGATGACCAAGTGGGATTTATACTAGGTGTGCAAAGCTGGTTTAATATTCTAATTTCTCCAATACAGCATTACTCTCATTTATCTCCTTTGTGCTATTATTGGCAAATATGCTACATTCCTATATGTTATAGTCACAACAAATATACATAGTTTTATACAATTGGTTTTAAATTAGTTAAGAGAGAAAAGGAGACTATGCATTTACATCATCTTTTGTAATTACGTAATTACCTTTACCAGTGTTCTTTGTTTATGTGGATTTGAATTAATTTCTAGGGCCACTTGTTTTCAGCCTGAAGAACAACTTATAAGGTGGTTCTGCTATCAACAAATTCTTTCAGTTTCTGTTTTATCTGAGAATGTATGTTGCCTTCATTTTTGAAAGATAGCTTTGCTGGATATAGGATTCTTGGTTGGCAGATTTTTTTTCTTTGAGCTTTTTGCATATGTTTTCCCACTGTCTTTGGCCTCCATTATTTCTGGTTATAAGTCAGCTGATTTTATTTGGGTTCCTTTGGAAGTGATGAATAATTACTCACTTTTTGCTTTCAAGATTTTCTCCCTGTGTTTGGCTTTCAGCATTTTTACTATGATGTCTGGATCTCTGTGCTTATCCTACGCAAAGTTTGTTCAGCTTTGTGAATAGATTAATGTTTTGAATAAATTTGGTAAGTTTCCAGCCTTTATATCTTCAAACATTTTTTTCTACTTCTTTCCTGTCTTTCTGAGACTCTTCTGTCATTCTCGTACTCCATTTTTGCATGCGATGTGCTTATTTGTGCCTCATATTTCTCTGGGGCTCTGTTCATTTTTCTTCATTTTTTCCATCTAGTTTTTGAATTGCATAATCATTATAAATCTATCTTAAGTTTGCTAACTCTTTTTTTCTGCCAGTCCAAATCTATTGTTGAGCCCCTCTAGTAAATTTTCCACTGTAGTTATAGTCCTTCCAGGTTTAGAATATCCATTTGGTATTTAAAAATAATTTTTTATTCATATTCTGTATTTTATGAGACATTCTATAATATCTTTCCTGACTTAGATTATCATGGTTTTCTTTTCTTTTCTTTTTTTTTTTTGAACAAATTTATAATGGCCACTTTGAAGTTTTTATGTCAAATTCAACATCTACTTGCTTCACAGGCAGTTTCTTTTACCTTCTTTTTTATAGATCATACTTTTTGTTTCTTTGCATGTCTTGAAATTTTTTTTTGGGGTGTTGCTGATATTAGGCATTTAGGTAATATAACAATTCCAGGTAGTGGTCCCATCCTTTTTTAGGACTTGTTGACATGTACTTCTTTAGTGACTAGCTGAATCATTTTAGTGAAGTCTATGTTCCCTTATAATGTGAAGCCACTCATTAGAGGATGCAGCGTCGGGTATGCTCGCAGTCATCTGGGATGACGGTAGTTTTGGCAAGCTTCTCTTTGAATGTCTCTTTCTCTAGTCATGTTCAGATGTCAAGCCACACTATTTTTTGACTGATATTCTACTGTCCTTGGGCCATACCATACATTCTCCAAAAACTGATCAAATCAGATTGGATGGGATAGTTCTGAAATTTTTTCTGAAATTTGTTCTGACTCCAAGAGGGCTCCTCCCCGCATCTCTCTCTGTCAAACTGACAATAAGGGCAATCTTGTTACTCTTTCTGGGGGATACTCCTTCTTTAGGAGCTGACTGCTTGTTGTGGAAGGCAATTTGAGAATAGCCCCAGGTCACCTCAGCTTGTCTCTCCCAGCGTAGAATCCCTGCCTCACAAACCAGTATAAGAGCACTCCAGGGTATAATATTTTCAGCAGAGCTGCACCAAAGGAACATAGGTCCTCTATCCCAAGAGAGGGGCCTGGAAGAAGGGATTCCCAAAGTCTCTCTCATGCTCACCCAGAACTTAGCAACAACTAGCTGGGCCAGGATGAAAAATGGTGAAGTTCTGTCCTTTCCAGAAAGATAAACCTCTGACTGAATTATAGTTCCTCCAAGTGGAAGAACAAGTATATTCCTGGCTGTGATAGTCTAGAAGGGATTTTCCACTGAGCTAAAAGTGAGAAGGATAGGGTGGGTCTTGGGACAAATACCACAAACTCTCACTGTTCTTACCAAATTTTAATTGTTTTTCTCAAATAAGTGTTTCTTCCTTTGCTATATTCCCTTGGTGTCATTCCCAGAGACTTTAAATAGTTGTTTTGAAAAACTATTTTCACCAGTTTCACTGGAGAGTGAATGTGCAGAGCTTTTCTTGCTGTCTTATACCTGAGCTTCATAAAGTTTACATCCTAACAGATTAAAAAAATGCTTCTTGAAAGGATAAGTCACTTGCAATATTTTTAGTTGTCATATTTATGCAATTATTAAAATGCTTATCCTAGTAATAATGTGTTTTAACACATGTCTTTGGAGAAAGATGATTATATATCTTAATTCTTTTTAATGAGCAGTAGTTTGCTAACTTCTGAAATACCATAAAATAAAATAATTAAAGCACATAATAATATAATACTAAAGGATGGTCTATTTAAAATATGACTCATTAAGAAGGAAGGCAAAATGACAGTGGAAAGAATACTACTAGGCATCAAGTTTTAACAATAACAACATCTGTAACTTTGGGCATATTTGTTAACCTCATTGGTAAAATAAAAAGTTTAAGAAGATGACCTGTATGTACTAGGTAGTTTTAAATGTTGTATTCCTAACAAAGAGTATTATATAATGATAAATTTTAAATTTTCTTATTTTTTTATTTTAAAGGAAGTCAAAAAATTTAAATTGGGATACAATGCTATCTAATAAAAAAAGACTGAAGGAGAACAAATAAAAACATTTAACTGTGATGATCTTGAGGTGGTGGGATTAAGGATGACTGTTGCTTTCATTTTTATACTTATTTTCCATTATTTAAAAATTTTTCTCCAAAAAGTATATGCTGCATTTATAGCCATAAAGTTATTTTATAATGACCCCTCTTTAAAGTCACATAGCATTGAGTAAGAGAGGGGACCAATGTCTTCAGAAGTTAATTTGCTCATCCGAAGTCACACAGCTAGTATTCATTCAACAGACTTACCTGGTACCTACTCAGATGCCAGGTGCTGTACTGTACAGTGGAAACAGACAGCTTGTGTACACTTCTCAGCTTCCCTTGCAGTTAGGGCTGTACACATGGGTAAGTCTCACCTAGGGAATGTGAGCAGTGTATTACCTACTAGGGCCCTTAGAATTTGGGCTTCTTTTTCTTCCCAAGACAGAAATGAGAACATTACTAGAATCCAGAAGCACCCTGTGTGTCCTTCCCAATATTAACCTCTTCCTTCTCTCCCTTAAAGGTAATCACTGGTCTGATTTTGCAATAATTCTTTTCTGACTTTTTACATACTGTCCTTTGCATTCCTAAACAATACATTTGTTTGCTTATTTTTGAGTATTATGTGATTACATTTATATTTTCTTATGTGTCCTACTATCACTTAACATGTCTATGAGATTTATTCATATTTGGCTTGGAACTGGAGTTCATTTTCATTGCATACTATTACTTTGTATACCATGTCCATTTTACCAATGGTGGATGCTTGTTCTAGTTGTTTGCTTAGTTTGTTTTTTGTTTTTTAGGTTTGATTGTTGATAGTCGTAAGTTTGTTGTTTTGCTGTTCAGAGTTTTTGATCTTCTTCTTTTCCTTAGATAAGATCCTTTAATATTTCATATAATAATGGCTTGGCGATGATGAACTCCTTTAGCTTGAGCTTATCTGGGAAGCACTTTTTCTGCCCTTTCATTCTAAATGATAGTTTTGCTGGATAGAGCAATCTTGGATGGAGGTCCTTGCATTTCATGACTTTGAAGACTTCTTTCCAGCTCCTATTGCTTGTAAGATTTTTTTTTTTTTTTAGAAATCAGCTGATAGTCTTATGGGAACTCCTTTGTAGGTAACTCTCTACTTTCCTCTTGATGCTTTCAAGAGTCTTTCCTTATCTTTAATCTTGGGTAATGTAATTGTGAGGTGCCATGGTATGTGCCTCCTTGGGTCTAACTTCTTTGGGATTCTCTGAGCTTCCTGAACTCCTTGGAAGTCTATTTCCTTTGCCAGATTAGGGAAGTTCTCCTTCATTATTTTTTCAAATAAATTTTCAACTTCTTGCTTTTCCTCTTATCCTTCTCGCACCCCTATGATTCGGATGTTGGAATGTTTATAGATGTTCTGGAGGTTCCTAAGCCTCTGCTCATATTTTTGAATTCTTGTTTTTTAATCCTGTTCTGATTGAGTGTTTGTTTCTTCTTTGTGGTCTAAACTGTTGATTTGAGTCCCGGTTTCCTTCCCATCACTGTTGGCTCCCTGTGCATTTTCCTTTAATTCACTTTTCATAGCCTTCACTTTCCTCTATTTTGTCACCAAACTCAACCATTTCTGTGAGCATCCTGATTACCAGTGTTTCGATTTGTGTGTCTGATAGGTTGGCTATCTCTTCATTGCTTAGTTGTATTTCTTCTGGAGCTTTGATCTGTTCTTTCATTTGGGCCATACTTTTTTGTCTTGGTTTGCCAGTTATGTAGTAAGGGGTGGAGCCTTAGTTATTCACCAAGGCTTAGTTATTCAGCAGACACATGTCTGCTGTATGTGGGGGAGGGGTAGAAAAGGGAACAATGCTGCTTGCTGGGCTCTCAGTCAGCTTTCAGTAACTTCCTCTGCCATGTACAAGCAAATTGGGCTCTTCTGGTGCTGATTCCTGGATGGGTGTGTTTGTGTATATACTAGGACCCTGTGGATCTCTCTAACAAACTCTACCTGTGAGGCTGGGAGATTCTCCCATTGCCCCAACCCTCATAAGTATTTTAGTCAGAGGTTTTGAGACTTTATTTCCCTGTGCTGGAATGTTGGCTTGTGCAGTCTGTCTTGCTCCCTAGTTCTTCCTCCCAGTTTATCTGCATGCAAATGTGGGACCACCCAGTCTGCTGGCTGCCACCTGGCCTTGGTCCTCCAGCCACAGCCTTTACTCGAGTCCTCTGCCAGATGCCCGTCTCCACCCCTCCTACTGGTCTGGATGAATGTTTCTTCTTTAACTCCCCGGTTGATGGACTTCCATATGGTTGGATTTTCTGGCAGTTCTTGTTGTATTTTGTTTTTAAATTTGTTGTTTTCCTTCTTTTGGTTGGGCAAAGAGGTGCAGTGTATCTACCTATGCCTCCATATTGGCCGGAAATCCTATTTTTCTACTTTTAAATAATTTTTATTTTTAAATTACAATGATATACATTGTTATATTAGTTCCAGGTGTACACCCCAGTGATTAAACATTACATAACTTATTAAGTGATCATCCTGATAAATCTTGCACCCATCTGACACCATACATAGTTTCTAGAATTTTATTATTTTTTAAAGATTTCATTCATTTTTATAGATAGGGGAAGGGAAGGCAAAAGAGAGGAGAGAAACATCAGTGTGTGGTTGCCTCTTGTTCACCCTCTTCTGCAGACCTGGCCTGTGACCCAGGCATGTGCCCCGACTTGGAATCGAACCAGCAACCTTTTGGTTCAAAGGCTGGCACTTAATCCACTGAGCCACACCAGACAGGGCTGCATATTATTGGTTATATTCCCTATGCTGAATTTTACACCCCCATGACTATTCTTTAAAAACTAATTTGTACGTCTTAATACCTTCACCTTTTTCACCCTTCCTGGCAACCCCATTCCCATCTGGCAACTGTCAAAATGTTCTCTATATCAATGAGTCTATTTCTGTTCTGCTTGCTCATTTATTTTGTTTTTTTAGATTAAGTTGTTGATACATATGTATTTATTGCCATTTTACTGTTTATATTTTTTACATTCTTCTTCTTAAAGAAGACCCTTAACATTTTGTATAATACTGGTTTGGTGGTGATGAACTCCTTTAGCTTCCCCCCTCCCCCCATCTGGGAAGCTCTTTATCTGTCCTTTGATCCTAAATGATAGCTTTGCTGAGTAAATGAATCTTGGTTTTAGGTCCTTACTTTTCATCTCTTTGAATATTCCTTGCCAATCTCTTCTGGCCTGCAAAGTTTCTGCTGAGAAATCAGCTGACAGTCTTATGGGAGCTCTGTTGTAGGTAATTAACTGCTTTTCTCTTGCTTCTTTTAAGATTCTCTCTTTGTCTTTAACCTTTTACATTTTAATTATGATGTTTCTTGGTTTGGGCCTCTTTGATTTCATCTTGTTTGGGACTCTCTGTGCTTCCAGGACTTGTATGTCAATTTCTTTCACCAGGTTAGGGAAGTTTTTCATCATTTTAAAATAGGTTTTCAATTTCTTGCTCCCTTTCTTCTTCTTCCAGCAGCCCTATGTTGTGAATGTTGGTGCCAATGCTTGAAGTTGTCCCAGAGGCTTCTTACACCCTCCTCATTTTTTTGATTAACTTTTATTTTCACTGTTTTGATTGTGTGTTTTTTGCTTCCTTGTATTCCAAATCACTGATATGATTCTCAGCTTTATAATCTACTGTTGATTCCCTGTGAATTATTCTCCATTTCAGTTAGTATATCCTTCATTTCTATTTTATTTTTTAATGTTGTTGAGGTTCTCACTAATTTCACTGCTTGTCTCCATTTTGTTTAGTTCTTTTTTCTGGAATTGTGTTCTGCTCTTTCATTTTGGTCATGTTTCTTTGTCTTCTCATTTTGGCAGTCTCCTTGTGTTTGTCGCTATGTATTAGGTAGACCTGTTATCTCACCCAGGTTTGGTAGAGTGGTCTAAAGCACTAGGTGTCCTATAGGGTTCCGTGGCACAGCCTCCCTGATCACCAAAGCTGGGAACTCAAAGTGTGGCTCTCTGTGTGAGCTATATACATCTTCCTGTTGTAGTTGAGCCTTGATTGCTGTTGTCACATCAATGGGAGGGCTTTACCCCTAGGCTTTCACAAATTTTTGTTCTATTTTCCAGCATCATAACCATTTCTCTCAGGGTTATATATGAGAAAACAAAATACCATTAAAAGGTGTATGATTGAATTCCTTTTTTACATTATTTAATTTTATGGTCATCATTTTTTATGACAAATAATGTAGGGAAAAGTGTGTTTCTGAGTTATATTCAAAGGTTTCCATTTGTAACTGTGAAGTGTAATTTCATATTTTAGGAGATGATTGTTCATACTATTTATTTATATGTTGTATGTTGGAATTCATAGGCTTCAGGTAAGTGTCCTCTTTTTTTTGGCTGTATGTAACATTAAAAAAATTATACACATTTTTTATTGTATTTTTTCCATTGCCATTCATCCCCCTTATACCTTCTTTCACCTGCACCCACCTCCCCACCCCTGCAATCACAGAGAATGTCTGTGTCCATGAGTCCTTTTCCCTTTTTGCTCAATCCATCTACCTCCCAATCTCTCTGCCCCAGAGCTGTAAACCTGCTCTCTATCTATGAGTCTCTATTTTGCTTATTAGTTCAGTTTGTTTATTAGATTCCACATATCAGTGAAATCTATGGTACTTGTTGCACTTAGCATAATGTTCTCCAGGTCTGTCCATGCTGTTGGAAAGGGTAAAAATTTCTTTTTTACTGCTGAGTGGTGGTCCATTGTGTAAATGTACCATAGTTGTTTTATTCACTCATCTATTGATGGGCACTTCGGCTGCTCCCAAAGCTTGGCTATTGTAAATAATGCTGCAATGAGCACAGGGTGCCCATATTCTTTTGAATTAGTGTTTCAGGATTCTTTGGATAAATTTCCAGAATTGGAATCACTGGTCATAAGGCAGTTCCATTTTAAAAAATATATATTTCATTGATTATACTATTACAGTTGTCCCATTTTCCCCCTTCACTCCCCTCCACACTGTACACCCTCTCCCACCCACATTTCCCCCCTTTAGTTGATATTCATGTGTCATACTTATAAGTTCTTTAGCTTCTACATTTCCCATACTATTCTTGCCCTCCCCTGGTCTATTTTCTACCTACCATCTATACTACTCATTCTCTGTACCTTTTCCCCTTCTCTCCTCCTCCCATTCCCCTGTTGCTAACCCTCCATGTGATCTCCATTTCTGTGGTTCTGTTCCTGTTCTAGTTGTTTGCTTAGTTTGTGTTTGTTTTAGGTGCGGTTCTTAATAATTGTGAGTTTGCTGTTATTTTACTATACATGTTGTTTATCTTCTTTTTCTTAGATAAGTCCCTTTAATATTTCATATAATAAGGGCTTGGTGATGATGAACTCCTTGAACTTGACCTTATCTGAGAAGCGCTTTATCTGCCCTTCCATTCTAAATGAAAGCTTTGCTGGATAGAGCAATCTTGGATGTAGGTCCTTGCCTTTCATGACTTGGAATACTTCTTTCCAGCCCCTTCTTGCCTGCAAAGTGTCTTTTGAGAAAGCAGCTGACAGTCTTATGGAAACTCCTTTGTAGGTAACTGTCTCCTTGTCTCTTGCTGCTTCTAGAATTCTCCCCTTCATTTTAATCTTGGCTAATGTCATTATGATGTACCTTGGTGTGTTCCTCCTTGGGTCCAACTTCTTTGAGACTCTCTGAGCTTCCTGGACTTCCTGGAAGTCTATTTCCTTTGCCAGATTGGGGAAGTTCTCCTTTATTATTTGCTCGAATAAGTTTTCCATTTGTTGCTCTTCCTCTTCCCCTTCTGGCACCCCTATAATTCAGATGTTGGAATGTTTAAAGATGTCCCAGAGTTTCCTAAGCCTCTCCTCATTTTTTTGACTTCTTGTTTCTTCATTCATTTCTGTTTGGTTCTTTCTTTCTTCTGGTCCACTCCATTGATTTGAGTCCCAGTTTCCTTCCCATCACTATTGGTTCCCTGTATATTTTCCTTTATTTCACTTAGTGTAGCCTTCATTTGTTCATCTAATTTGTAAGCAAATTCAACCATTTTTGTGAGCATGCTGATCACCAGTGCTTTGAACTGTGCATCTGATAGGTTGGGTATCTCTTCATCACTTAGTTTTGTTAGCTCTGGAGCTTTGATCTATTCTGTCATTTGGGCCATTTTTTTGTTGATGCACCTGCTACATATGAGGAGCAGAGCCTTAGGTGTTCACCAGGGCAGAGCAACCCAGTTGCTGGGTTGTGACGCTGTATGTGGGGCAGGGGTCAGAGAGGGAACAATGGTGCTTGCTCCACTATCTGTCAGATTTCAGACCCTTCCCGCCACTTCCTCCAAGCAAACTTGGCCCTTCTGGTGCTGATTCCCATGTGGGTGGGCTTGTGTATATTTTAGGACCCTGTGGGTCTCTCCAGTGAATTCTTCTGTGAGGCTGGGAGTCTCTCCCAGCATCTCAACCCCCACAGATGTTTTCAATTGGTGTTTTGGGACTTTATTTCCCTGCGCTGGGGCCCTGGGTTGTGTGGTCTGTCTCGCTCCCCAGTTTCACCTGGTTTATCTGTGTGTGAATGTGTGACAGCCCAGTCCCCCAGCCATCTCACACTCTGTGCCCTGCCTCACAATTGCAGCCTCGCTGGGTCTGCCAGTTGCCGTCTGTGCACCTGGGGTCTGTCAGCTGCTGCCTTGAGCACCCAGGGTCTGCCAGCCACCACTTTTTTTTGCTGAGACCCTTCTCCACCTGGCACCCAACTCCCCCCACTCCTACCAGTCTGGATGAATGTATCTATTTTCACTCCCTGATTGTCGGCCTTCCATGCAGTTCAATTTTTTTTTTGTCAGTACTGTTTTTTTTTTTCTAAATTTTTGTTGTCCTTATTTTGGTTGTGTGAGGAGGCACAGTGTGTCTACCTATGCCTCCATCTTGGCTGGAAGTCCTGGCAGTTCCACTTTTAATTTTGAGTCTTGAAACCATAAAAGTCCTAGAAGAAAGCATAGGCAGTAAAATCTTGGACATTGCTCATAGCAGTATCTTTTCTGATATATCTCCTCAGTCAAGGAAAACAAAAGAAAAAATAAACAAATGAAACTCTATCCAACTGAAAAGTTTTGCTCAGCTAAGGAAACCATCAACAAAATAAAAAGATGACACACTGAATGGGAGAACGTATTCACCAATACATCTGAAAAGGGGTTAATAGCCAAAATTTATAAAGAACTTATAAAACTCAATACCAACCCCCACCCCAACAATCTAATTAAAAATGGGCAAAAGATCTGAATAGACCGTTCTCTAAGGAGGACATACAGATGACTCATAGACATGTGCAAAGATGCTCAACCTCACTAGCCATCAGAGAGTTGCAAGTTAAAACCACAATGAGATACCATGTCACACCTGTCAGAATGGCTACAATCAATAAATCAATAAATAAATGCTGGTACGGATGTGGAGAAAGGGGAACCCTTTTGCATTGTTGGTGGGAATGCAGATTGGTACAGCCACTGTGGAAAGCAGTATGGGGTTATCTCAAAAATTAAAAAATTAAAAAAAGTATCTTTTGTATTACTGTTATATCAGTCCAAGATGAGCTTCTGGGACATAACTAAATGGGCCACATACGTATATCTCTAAGGCACCAGCAAGGAAATTATCTAATAACTGTTCTTATAAAAATTAGAAATTATTAGAAAATTAATTGGCATTAAGTGGTGTGTGTGTATGATTTCCAAAATCATGTGAAATATTCAGAAAATCTAAAGTTTTTCCTTTTTATAGGAAAAAAATCAGAGTGCTAGTTGACTAAATGTATTTGGAAGATATTAGCCTTATTAGGTAAATCACTGTATGTAGTGTATTAGTCAGGATTCTCCAGAGCAGTAGGACCAATAGATATATATATCTATCTATCATTTTCTGTCATTACTTTTTCAAGCATGTTTTCTATCCTTTGCTCCTTGTCTTCTGGTATCCCTATGATGTGAATATTATTATGTTTCTTGTTGTCCTGCACCTCCCTTAAACTATCTTAATTCTTTTTGAGTCTTCTTTTGCTTTGCTGCTATGTCTGTGTGTTTTCTTCTACTTTGTCCTCCAACTTGCTGATTCAATCCTCTGCTTCATGCAGCCTGCTTTTAATTTCTTTTAGTGTACTCTTCAATTCTGATATTGTATTCTTCATTTCTTCCTGGCTCTTATTCATAGTTTCTATGTCCTTTTCCTTGCTGATATGGTTCCCAGTAAGTTTCCTGTAGCTCTCATAGAGCTCCTTGTAGTTCACACTGAGCTCCTTGAGCGTCCTTATAACCATTATTTTGAACTCTGTGTCTGATAGGTTGCTTGCTTCAATTTCATTTAGCACTTTGGGGATTTCTCCTTTCCTTTCAGTGGGGGTAGTTTCTTTGTCTCCCCATTTTAGGTGACTCTTTTTGTTTGTTTCTGCATATTAGATTGATCTGCTTTGACTCCTTGTCTTTGTAGGTGGCCTTTTGTGGTAGGAGACTTGTGGGACTCAGTGGTGCCATCTCCTTGATGTCCTGAGCTGGATGCTCTTGGAATGAACTTTAGGCTATTATGTGGGCTCTCTTGTTGTAACTGGGTTTTAGTTGTTGTTGGGTCATTTTTTTGGTGGGTTCTTCCCTCTGGTTGGCTGACTGAAAGTCACACTACCCACCATGTCTTGTATGCTGTTATACAGTTGCTGCCTGAACGAAACAAAATAACCCAGGAAACAAAACCCACACCCAGAAAAACAACCCCTAAGAACAACCACATTATTAACAAAAAATGAGCAAATATTAATAAAGGTGGAAAGAGATTAAGACTATTATAAGAAAAACAAATATGAAATGACTAACAGAAAGAAAAATGATTTTGAAAGGGTAGGAGGAAGAGAAATAATAAGAAATAAGACAGTGAGGAATGAAAACCAGGCTAAGAGAGGGGAAAAATAACATTTAAAGCCAAAAAAGAAAGGATAGGAGGAAGGCAAAATTGAGTATGAGAGGGGAACAATAAAATCTGAGACTTGAAATACAAAATAGTGAACCTCTAGGAATAAAATAGAAGAAATGCAACACCAACCACCATATTAACAATGAAACAAGTGAAGATGAATAAAGTTGGAGTGAGAATAAGGATATTATAAGAAAGGGAAAAAGAATGTGGGATGACAAATGGCAAGGAGAATGGTTTTGAGACGCTGGAGGGAGGGGAAATAATTAGAGTGTGGAATGGAAACAAGGCATAGAAAGGGAAGAAATAAAATTTAAAACAACAAAAAAAGGAAGGAAGAAGGTAAAGTAGAGCAAGAGAAGGGAGTAAAATATAAGATATAAAGTAGACTGAAATTAGAAAATAGTGAAATAATAGGAACAAACTTGAAGAAAAAGAAAACAATGTTAAAAAGCTATGCAAGAGAAAAAAATAACTGAAATAATGAAGAAGACCATGATGGAATTCGTCTCAACAGAGTCCAGTGTTTGCCACTGTTTTCTCTTTCTGGATCTGCCTGTGGGACATCAGATGGTGTCCCAGTCCAGCTTTAGGCAGCTTGTTCAAGGCTATAAACAATCCAGTCTGTGCCTATGTCCTTCAGACTTGGCTGGTCTCCACTATTCTGCCCTGCTGGCTTTCCATCAGCGCAAGGCCCCAGAGTGGTTCATCTAATGTCCAATAGCACTGCCAGTACCACCTCCATTTGCCTCTAGAAGGGGGCTCTGGTGCCATCAGCAGGATGGAATTCCTGGGTCACCCCTGGAAGGCAAGACACCCTTGTTCAGTCTTCAGGCAGGAGGGTGGGAGTGTTTCCCCACCTCCCACACATGTCTTGGGTCTGTCTGATTATTTCCAGTAATATATAGTTTCTGATGGATTAGCTGTCTGTTTCCTGCGAGGGGCCAATCCATGTAAAAAGGGCAGCTTTTTCCTGCTTGGTGCTGATGGCAACTCTGTATGGGAGCTGAGGCTGAGTGAGGCCCTGAATACCTCTTGCTGTGACAATTTCTAATCTCTCTGCTTTGCTGGTTTCACTGAATCAGGGCTGGGTAGGGTGGGGTTTGGGGAGCCAGCATAGCTCATAGTGTCCGGTACAACTTCAGAAAGGGCCATTTTAGAGATAGCTTCTCCTTCTTTCTCCTGCAGATATGTGCCCAGGACGGGGCTCCTGAGCCTGGCCTCACTGTTCTGCAGAGCCTGCAGTCCCACAGGTGGGGGTTGGGCACGCCTGCCTGTGAGAGGACCTGCCTGGCTACAATGATTCTGTCTAGTCCCCAGCTTGCCACTCTTGCTGGAGTCTCAAGGCCTGAACTCTCCACTCTTCACAGCCTGCTGCTCATCAGCCATGCTGGGTCAAGTCCCACAATCCCTTCACTGTGCCAGTTTCTATTCTTCCTGTGCAGCTGGACTCGGTGGGACACAACTGGGCTTTCACTTGGGTTTCTTTATTGGCAGAGCTGCTGTGTGAGTGTGCACAAGCACAGGGTCCCTGTCCAGTCTGACCTCAGCCCCCCTTTTAAAAGTCCCTATGTGGCCCTTACACCGCAGCACCAACTCCTGGACTAGTTCTCTGCATGCTCCACCTCCCTGAAAAACACAAAGTATACTTGGTCAGGGTTGTCCACAGCCTGCCAGTGCCTCTGACAATTTTAGGACACAGTTTCTGTCTGGAACTCTCTTGGATGGCACTACAGCTATGGAGGTGCTGCTCACTGTGTGTGTAGCCTAAGTCTCTGAGACTTTGTATATCCTTCCAAATCTCTCATGATTGGGGTTGGTGGTTTCCCTTTGTGGGACCAGGGCCTTGCTCCAGGAGGGAGATGCACCTTTTGTCTGATCTCTCCTCTGCTGCAGGCACCTCACACAGGGCACTTCCCGCTCAGCTTATAAAATCTCTTACCAGATGGTGCAAAGCATCCTCTGTATTCCTTGGCTTCAAAAATTCCTATCAGCTGAGATTCTGTTGATTGTTCAGATCACTTGTTGGAAGATCAGCCAAAAAATCTGTGCTGCGTGCACAAGCAAGTGGGCTCAGCTTCCACCTACTCAGCTGCCATCTTCTGAATCCTCTTCAGTTTAGTTTAAAACTCTACTTATTTGCTAAGTAAATGTACTTCAGGATTTGATTTAATGAGCAGATAAAAATGTGGTAATTAGCATAATCAAGTGTTGAAAATTTCTATTATACTTTAAAATAATTGGATTGCAAGTGTTTGCAATTTCTCTTATAAGATATTCACTGTTTAAACCAACTTATTTTTGATTCAAAATGTTTGGAATAAAATGTTCTGGTTCATTATTTGGAATAATTAAATATATATCATATGTAGATAGCCTATTTCCAAAGTTTAAGAATACAATAAAATATGACACATGAAAACTATTATCAAAGAACACATATTTGATTCAGAATCTACTATAGGATTTTACAGTATGTCATTAATTCTCATCATGAACATCTATTGTGCAGTAACTAATATTCTTAATCATTTACTATGTGCTAGGTACTATACCACTTGATCTACAAATGTTATTTCATGTAACCTTCATTTTAATCATAAGTTACTATCTGTAAGTATGAAAACTTAGCCAAGAAGGATTCAAAGATTTGCCTAAAATCATAGTCAGCTACTATTATATAAGATCAAGAATCAGGACTCTTAATACAAAATGCAGGCATTTAATCAATATTGAACTACTTACGGAACGACAGGTTCTCTGACTTATAACAGTTGTGCAATGTACAGGAAATGATACCATCTCTGTATATAATTCCCTTAAGGCTGTATATAATTCCCTTAAGGCTGATATATATGTATGTATTCACCATTCCTATTTGCTTTCTTGACTTGAAAGGAAAGTGAAAAGCAGATGCCCACTTAAAAATGCCATTTGGATCTTCAGGTTATATCTATGTCATGCAAATCAGCATTTTCTGCATTCTGTTTGACAGATACAAACTTCAGCCCTTTCTCTGCTAAAATTCCAGGAAAACCTGAATTACTTTATCTTAAATTACTGAGATTATATCATAAGGATCAGTTTACAGATTAATATCTTAATTTTAAAAACCTTCTGGGTAAATTCAATGTTCTAATTTTAGTTCCCAAATGTGGCAAAATATTTTTGGATGACACTCATTAGTATAATATTTCCAATAACACCAAGGAATAAAATGAAAAATATTTGGCATGTTTGAGAACCTATCATTTGCATGTACTTCAAGTTTAAAAATGGAACAGTTGGAGGCAATAATCTCATCATCAATTAATGATTCTCAGGTCCTGACAATCTTTCTTCTTTCCCTCTAGCAAATAGATAGTTGAATGACCCAAGATTTCATATTTTTGATATGTAATATAAGTACTTTAGAATTTCTACTCTTGGGTGAATATTTTTCTTAGAGATACTAGATTTCTTTTTGTCTTTGCATATCTTGACCTTAAAAATCACTATGATTATCTTCAAAGAGTTATTTAGGTTATTGTTTTCATGAAAATATTTGTTTTACTTTATGTACCATTTGGGCACTGTATAAAGTAAACTATTTGCCCAAATCTGAAAGAACCATCAAAGGCTTATGTCAACTAATTTCTATGTTCAGTTTTGTGTACAGTTCTTGAATGATTAAAATACGTGATTTTTGAAGGAGGCTGCTTTCTAAATCCCATGCAGCCCTTCCATATTCATGTTATTATAGAAGCACTCATGTTAAATTGGCTTTCTGTTCTTGCTTCTGTACTGTTTTACTTACCATAACCTTGGAGATGCAGAATAATTTGGATTCCTTGCCAGACAGTTTCCTCCAAGTATCCACAGATAATAAGGCATGTGAAATACTGAGCATTAAGCCAGACACACAGTAGGTTCTCGATAAACACCTACTTATTTACTGATAATTAACTTTATAGTTCCCACTATATCACTTCACCTTCATCTTCCCATTTTCCAGCTCTCTAGTTCCAATTATTCCTTAAAAAGTCTTTAAATTTCAGTGATTCAAGGGTTACTTCCTTGCCCGCTTATCATCTTTGGTTGTTTATTGTTGCCACGCAACCATAAAACATGCTGTCTTGAGTTCCAGAGAAAATGGCAGGCAATTGAACAGATCCTGTCCCGCCCCCCCAACTATTTGTTTATTGGATGCATGCATGCTGGGGTAGAGGATGGGAAGTGTGCTGAGGGCTACGGGCAGTGTGCGTTTCTTTAGCACTCATGTTACATGTCATAATTAGAAGCTATATTTGCTGGGAAAAACAAGTTAGTAATTTATCTTATGATTCATTGGATGGCTACATGTTTTCTTATAAACAAGGTAGCATTCTTGCTTTTGGCAGACATATAAGGTTATATTAATTTAATCCTAGTATTTTTTTATAATCATGCATATATGATTTTGTAGTTGATATTTTTAGGCTGTTAGAAACACCAAATGCTACTGAGTGGCAACACTGTGGATCAATAATCTGGGTTGAACTGTACACCTGATGTAAAGTGAAGACAATATTTTTGGTTAATCATAGTTAATTCATTTATCTTAGGTAGTAACAAAGGTCACTTTATTTTACCCAATCATATTCATTTACTGATATCTATTACATGCATAATACTATATGAGAATCTGGAGAGGATATTCAAGAGAAATATGAAACATGGTTTCTACTGTGGGGATTCAGAATGAGTCATTCTCAAGATGAGCTTTTGAGCTAAGGAAACCAAGACCCTGCAGGCTCAAAAGAAACTCCTTCCAGCCCCCTTAACTACCTAGAAGAATTTGAATTAGGGGCCTTGCCCATAATAAGAGATGATCAGAGATAGCTATTTCTGACCCATGTATAGTGTATGGCAAATTTCTCAATTACTGAACATCTGCCCTTATCCTCTTCCTTCCTCACCTTATGAAGCCCCAAGGTGATCCTTAGCTCTGAATGTCATATATACCTCATTTTCCCTTTGTCTTTGAACCTGTCATGTATGTGGGATTCCCATGTGTACCTATGTATTAAATTTGGTTATTTTCTCTTGTTAATCCATCTCAAGTCTATTTGATTATTAGACCAGTCAGAAGAACCCTGAGGGTAGAGGAAACTTTCTGCCTCCCATACTATCAAAGAATTGTGTTGTTAGGTAGACAATTTACCATATGTGAAAAAAGTCAGCATACTTGCAAATACAAAACTCTGTTTGTAAAGAACTGTTTCTAGTATAATATATGTGTATTAGGAATTTAGGAAAATGAAGAATTGGGTAGGCTGGAGGAATTTGTTGTTTTCTGGAGGTGTGTGCAGCCTGGACCATACCCACAGAGACTCCCCCGACCCCAACATCTGATTAAGTTTGACATTGAGTTTGGGTAGGTGATCTGAGGAAGGGAGGAGAATGAGGTCATTGTCATTTATGGGACCTGGGTCGAGAGTACAAATGGAGCCCCAGATACCATATTCTAACGATTGAAAACTAACTGCTTAAAAACAAGCTGTCAAAGAATATGCTCTATTCTCCTACTTTGCCCAATTTATTTTCATAATGATCTGAAAGGCCAAGTTCAAATTTACAGTTCATCAGAGTTCCATACTGGAATGTAGACATGGGGATAAACAGATTCCTGCCTGCAGCTTACCCCATTCTTTTCCTACCCAGTTCTGTCTGCCACTCTGTAATGGGGTACAAAATGGGGGTCCCCAAAATATAGGGGAAATTCACCACAGCCCTCAATTGGGGGAAGGGGGAGTAGTTGATATGCTTAAGAAACTTTTCATGACAAAAGGCAAGTTAATAACTGTGCTGCTGCCCAGGGCAAAGGGTGTGTTGACTTTCAAAATGTATAGTGACTCATGACATAACCGGGAGAGCTTATACAGCACCTGTGCAAGAGGCAGGGAGGCGAATATCCATGTATCACTGAGAACTCATGCCCTGACTAAAGACGGCAGCCAAAAGAAGGTAAAAAATACAGGGGAACTGGCAAAAGTAGTATACAGTAGGAAGGGCTGGATATGAGGACATGTAGGAAGCCCCAGGCCAAGCATTTAAAATAAGGTTGGACTGAAAAAGAAGGGAATTCCACCATGAGAGCTGAAAGAGTAGGGAGGCAGCTGTGAGGAAGAAGCCATGAAGTAGGGGGATTCAGCCATGAGGTCTGAGAGAGGAAGCAGCAAGCAGCTCTGCAGTTTGTGGTGAAGCAGACTGCCATGAGGGCTGATGTGTAAAGGAGAAGCCATGCTGGCTGGGAGGCAGGATTCCTCCACGTGGCCTCAGGTCTGGGGTGGTGAGGAAGGCAGCCATGTGGGCTGAGGGACCGGTGTAGGGAGAGAGCTAATGGAGCTGTGCAGGGATCTGGCGAAACTAACGGAGCTGTGTGGGCACCTGCCTAACCAAGCACGGGTTTGCGAAGGATGCTGTGGAATGGAACTGTGACTAGGAATGTAGACTTCTGTTTCTCTAAAGCACGTACAGAGAAGTCACTCTCTTGGGACGTGTGCCTCCCTGGACTCCACCATGACCCAGTGTAACACAGCACACATTTCCCGAACTAGTACATGGAGGCCGAGGGCAATGTACCCTAGATCCTGAAGAACAGAGTGGCTGCAAGAGGATGGAGATTCTGAAACCCACAAATGTACCTTCCAGAGGGGATGGAGAACTGTTTGTGCAGCTGGTGTAAGAACAGATAAGAACATGGGGAACTCTGGGGTATATTCTTGGCTTATAGCCTGGTGGAGAGTAAGGCAAGTGCTGGGTCTTGTGGGAGAACAGGGCTCTGAGCATCCCTAAGGTTGGAATGTTGCAAAGAAAAACCTGTTTCCTTCAACACTAATTGTTGGGGCATGTATCAAGGTGATACGTGTATGGGCCCTGGTTTGGTCAGTTCCAACTCTCCCTTTTCACCCTGGCAAAGAGCAGCTCCTTGGCTGCTCCCTAGGCATAGGGTTCTGCACGCCAGTGGTGCTGGTTGCCTGGACCCTGGGAAAGCCTATGCAGTTTCTGGAAGCAGACTTGGGGCCATTTGGGTAGGGAAATCTAGGATCCTAGGTAGCCAGAACATAGTCTAGAAGGAAGGGCATGAGTTCTGGGTGGCCATGCCCCTTGATCCTGTGGACTCTGTACCTTGTAGGGTTTCGAATACCTTGTAGGGCTGGAGCAGGCATGCCTGTTGCTCATATCTAATGGTAATATTGGGTCACATTATGTTATGAATATACCTTGACCGCCACCTGCCAATCCCTTTATTAAACCATCAGCAAATATTCTTGAGTATACCATCTGTTTCCTTCTATAACTACAGATAATGCAGCCTATTCTTTGAATGAGATTTACAATAATTGTGAACTTGATTTAAGCCTTGAGGGAAAGTTTAACTTTCTAGGCAAAGAAAAATAGGATTTAGAAATTAAAGGGAACATAAAAAAAGAAATTGAAGGGGATTGAAATGCTATAGAATTTAATATTCCTACCCTATGCCAATACTTTTGCCCTATTTATTTGATATTTTATTTGACATGGCTTACAGACATTCTTCTTTTGGAAGTTATCCCTAATTGCACACCCCCTATGTTCCCTCATATCGTTTAGGTATTGACAGTGTACCTGCCATATACCTTATGATAACTCACTTCTTTTCCTACTTTTCTTTAATCAAGCTTTAGTAAACTTTTTATCCATATACTACATTGTGAAGTTACTTGGCTCTCACTTGATGGGAATGTATCATTCACTTAGGTTTTCTCCACGCTTCTCATTAGCCCGAGATAATTATGGTAATACTATTTGGTGCTGTAGCAATCATAAACATGAAGGCAAATTCAGGCCCTGAGATCCTGTAGCAATATTCTATTTTCAGTGAGTATGAACCAGAATATATTTATATTATTTTTTTAAGTCACAGAAACATAAAACACAAACATTTTCAAATTACTCTAAATAAAATAGGCTCCCCTCCCCTCTGTCAGCACTTCTGCTAACCTTAATTTGAGAAACATGGATTTTCAGAACTGAATTGATGTGAGAGGTGAGGGAAAAGGGCAAAACTTGATATGATGACTCAAAGATTTTTGGTCTGGGCCACTAGTTATGTGACTCTATTTACTGAAATCAGGAGTAAAAAAAAAAGAAGCTTTCAGGAGAAAGGATGAGTTTGTACAGCCTCAATCTGAGTTCTGCAGTAGATTCCCTTTCTGGTAGATGAACTGCGGGTATAAAATTGGAGTTCAACACAAGCAAGGTCAAGTACTGAAACCAAGAGAATAGATGTGGTCATTTGATGAGAGCAGCATGCAAAAAAGAAAAGATGGCCAAAGAAAGCTAGCCTTGGAGAACATAGTTTCTGTAGAGGAGCAAAGAGGGGTGAAAGGGCAAAGCCAGCCCCCTTTGCCTGGCAGGCCTATGGCCTTTTTAAACACGACTGACATTTTACCTGTCTGAATTCGCCCCCAGCACTTATTCTCTATACTTTCTTCTTTTTGTGACTTCTTTCACAGCCCCAGTCACCAACCACCCTAGCCAGGGGTAGAGGTAAGGAAGTCAAACCAAAGGCTTTATTTAAGAATGAAATGGTTATTGCAGTCAGATACTCTTAAAGGTGAAGTAAGATAGAGAACGAAAAGAATGAATCGTATCTGGTGATTAAGAAGTGCTGATCAGAGTTAAGAGCAGTTTCGCTGGAGAGTGGGGACAAAGTCTGATCAAGGCATGCCTAAGAGTAAAGAAGAGTAAAGGGGAAATGAGGAAATGTAGGTAATAATTCAAGACTCGTTTGCTTTGTTTTGAAAATGTAGCTAGAGGCAATTGCAGGAGAGTAGGCCTGGAAAACAGTGTAAGAGCTTCCGGCTTTGGACTGTCAATGAGGCATCAGGTGGGGAAAGACAAGGGGCAACAGGTAGCTCACAAATATAGATCCATAAGGAGTGAAGACAGATCGAGGGTCAAATAAAAAAGAGATTTCTTCCCCGTTTGGAAAGGGGAGTTGGGTGGAGTTATAGACAAGGCTGAGGAATTAAAGGAGCTCACACTCACACTGAATGGCCGTGATTTCTCTGTAGGACCCTCAGGCAGGGTCCACTGCAGAGACCTAGAAGGGCGGAAGTGGAGCAAGTGACATGGGGAAAGTGCTGAATATTTGGGGGAGAAATCTTCCCAGGGAAAAGTAAAGAAAGGTTACTGAGAGGTATTGAGGGTATTTGAACGTGAGTTTAATCTCAAAGCTTTTCCTTCCAATTCTACCCTGCAGGGTGTAAGACACGGAGAAGGCAGATGAAGGTGGACTTGAACTTAAATTCATTTCCCCGATGGCTCCTCAAAGGCCAGCATGTTTGTATTCTAAGACGTTATTCTGTTGCTTCAGCATCCCAAAGCTTTTAAAGAAATCGAGCCATTTTAACAGAAGAGGGTGGGAGTTGGGGAGAAACCCGGAGGTATGAGGCGGGAATTGGTACATTTCCTTTCTCCATATTTGTCCAGAGGGATGACAGGCGGCAGCTCCCGGTCTAGATGCTGCTCCCCCGGGGTGGAGGAGAGGGCCCTGCCCCGGAGCGACCAGGCGGAAGCACCTCTGTCATTGGTCCAGCAGCCGCTTTCACCTGCGCGGAGCCCGGGGGCCCACAAGTACAAAGCCCGCAGCCCAGTCTTGGAGGCCGCTGTCCTCAGCGCAAGTGGTCCCCCGCCCTCGGCCAGGCAAGATGCCCCTGGGGCTGCAGGTAAAGAAGAAAGGCAAGCCCAAGGAGACCTGCCGGCTGGTGGAGGGTGAGCAGGCGGGCGCGTACGGCGGCAGCCCCCCGGGGCCCCCGGTTCCCCGGCCCAGGCTGGTTTTCCACACGCAGCTAGCGCACGGCAGCGCCACGGGCCGAGTGGAGAATTTCTCCAGCATTCGGGAGCTCTACACCAAGATCGCAGGCGTGTTTGAGATCTCGCCTTCCGAGGTAAGGGCCAGGGGCTCAGGATCCGCCTCTCTGCCCTCTCCCCTTTCTCCCACGCACGGCGGTGCTTGCGGACATTGGCCCAGCGGATTGAACCCCTCGCTGGACACTGCGGGAGCCCGGAGCAGGGAGCGCCCCAGGGGAAGGGAGAGGGGTTTACCTGTTACGCTAAAAGTAAGTCCCAGGAGGTGAGAAAGTCGCATTCCCGGTACTCGGAGATCCGGTTTCTTGGAAACTGGGGCGATCTTTCTTTCTGACGCAAATGAGCACTCTGTAGTATTCAGCTGATGGGGACTGAGCACGTTCCCAGGGTCCAGATCTGGCAGGGAGAGGGAGCACTCTCAGCTTCATCTGGACTTCATTCTCCTGCTTCCTTTTCCGAGGTGAGGGAGCCACGCTGAGCATCTCCCGGATTAAGTGGGTGGGCGGGGTGGGGAGAACGAAGTGCCTTTCAGGCCCCACTGAAAGGGCCCCACTTTGTCCTTCATATGCACCAATACCAGAAACCTTTTGGTAGTATTTCCAATAAGTTTATTATACCAAAGGCGGATAACTTAGAGAGTTATACATAATTATGTGGGACTAGTTAACGAAACTTTCAGAGGGGAAAATCAGCTCTAAAATTTTACACCATACGCTTGAGAAGGGACCAAAGTTTGCCTCAATTAGGTTGAACTAGAGTTCCATATCACTGATTTCGAAAGCACTAGTTTATGTGGACGTTTAAGTGATCACTTCATTTATGCTTGTGAGAAGTGAGCCCAAGAAAGTATTCTGTCCACATTTCAAGGAAAAACACACGATTTTTTTTTGTCCTGGAGTGTAGGACACGGACTTTGAGTAGCACCGAGTAGCCTTTGGATATCTGTTCTTTAATGTTGTTTATCAGGTCTGTTCAGGAGAAATTGAGGTCAAGGCAAAATTCCAAGGGGAGATGAAAGAGAGCTTGAAGTGTGTAACCTTTCGTTCTTTCAGGATTCCCAAGCCATGAGGGGTAAATCACAAACCTATTTGTGAATTTTTAATATTGGTGTAGAGTAGTAACAATAATAATTAATGTTTGTAATAGGACATTCCAATTCAAAGAGCAATTTTATAGGAATATGTCCTTTTGATCTTTTCTAGGAAAGGTAGGAGGCAGGTAGGTCACTGCGTCCCTAAGGACCGATAAACCTGGATGTGGAGCCAGGTTCTACCACTTACTGGCTGTGCGGCCTTGAACAAATTTACCTTCCCTCAGTTTCAGCTAGCTATAAAATAGAGATAAGGACATCTGCTCTGAAGGGTGACTGTAAAGACTGGAGTTTATATAGAGACTGTAGGGAATTAGAATCAGCAGTCCCAATATGTGCCTCTGTGGTATGCAGATTGTTTTGAGCTGAACACAACCGAGACCCTTCCAGCTCAATGAAAACTTCTGACCTCCTTTAACTGCCTACAAGAGCTTGAATTAGGTAGTTATTTTCTCTTGTTAATCTGTCTCATGTCTGTTTGACTGCTAGATCAGCAGAAAGAACCTTGAGGGTAGAGGAAAGGTTCATCTTCCCCCACCAATACAATCAGATTGCACGGTCAGTACTTAACAAATTGTAACTAATCTCCTTAATACCTAACAGTTAGACTGAGGTACAAAGTGATTGGACCTTGGCCATGTTCAACGTTTTCAGTTTTGAATAAACTGACTTGCAAGATAAAATTCCAAGATAATATAAACAAGGTGTTTTTTTGTACTTTATCGAAGTTCACAAACTTTTATAACCACAAATACATATAAGCATTAGTATGTTTATGCATATAACAAACATAATGGGAGTTTTCCATTTGGATTAAAAAGAGTTAAGTATATCCATGATAAAGTACTATTGGTTTTGATATAATAGTATG
>PVKM010002555.1:0-63974 GCA_004027735.1 Carollia perspicillata | reverse complement strand
GATAAGAGTCTGCTCTCCCTTTGGCTGTTCATGTTTAAAGCCCTTGTCCTGGAGGGAGGGGAAGGGTATTCTGAGAGCAGATTTTGGTGGCAGGGAACATTATTTTCTTCTACATGCAGCTATTGAAAGTGCTAATGGCTTAGCATTCCTCATCTTAAATGTCAGGGATTAAAACCAATAATGATAATTGGATATGTCAGTTCCTTATCCTAAATAATGTGTTTACAATCACTTCCCTATTGCATCAGATCTGTATCAGTTATCAGGGCTTTTATTCCCTCCTAATTCTTCACTTTGCTCCTTAATCAAATGTATTCCTCAATTATGTTGAAGAGGAATGCAATTTTTCCTATTTGGCCCTTCCCCTTCATTCTTTTTTTCTGCATTAACACTCTCTAATTTTAGGGGAAAAAGACAATAGTATATAAATGAATTAAGGTACAGAATTTCTCAAGTTATGAAAATCAATTCCTGTGTCATTATTAATTAATAAATACATTGATAATATCAGTTAAGTTTTTAAGTTAATTATTTTGTCTGCAGTGATTGCAGCTACAACATGCAAAAAATACTTTTTTATTCACTTGTTAAAGTGTAGGAAGGGAAGTGCATATAGGAGTTACAAGATTCTATGCAGAACTAAGTGTCCACTTCATTGTCTTCCACATATAGTGTTTCATAAACCATGGTAGTGATTTTCCTAGCCATACTATTAAATATATTTGGTTAGAATACATTCTTTTTAGCATCCATTTATACAGTAATATCCTCAGTACTCTCTGAGGTTTGGGGGAATGCCTTAAGGGGAGAGAACTTCTTATTTCCTGCCCAAAACTGTACCGTCACTTTTGGATACTTCCATCTAGTACTATATAGTGACTTGTCTGATGTCTCTGATAGGTGGCATATTAAGACAGATCTTTAGCTCAGCTATACCTTCACAGAATATGGTAATTTTTTATTGTTCTTCAAGAACAGTTGTTTCCATTTCCCGCCCACCATTCCCCCACCCCCATACCTGTCTCCCACCTCAATCCTATCTTCTTTGGCTTTGTCCATATGTCCTTTATACATGTTCGTTGATGAACTTTCCCCTGTTTTCCCCCATTATCCCTCCCCACTCTGGTTACTGTCCGTTTGTTCTTTATTTCAATGACTCTGGTGATATTTTGCTTGCTTGTTTGTTTTGTTGATTAGGCTCTACTTATATGTGAGATCATATGGCATTTGTCTTTCACTGCCTGGCTTGTTTCACTTAGCATAATGCTCTCCAGTTCCATCCATGCTGTTGCAATGGGTAGGAGCTCCTTCTTTCTCTCTGCTGCATAGAATTCTATTGTGTAAATGTACCACAGTTTTTTTATCCATTCACTTATGATGGGCCATTAGGTTCCTTCCAGCACTTGGCTATTGTAAATTGTGCTGCTATGAACATTGGAGTGCATGGGTTCTTCTGGATTGGTGTTTCAGGATTCTTAGGATATAATCCCAGCAGTGGAATTGCTGGGTCAAAAGGCAGTTCAATTTTAGTTTTCTGAGGAAATTCCATGATGTTTTCCACAGGGGCTGCACCAGTCTGCTTTCCCACCAATAGTGCACCAATAGTGCACTAGGGTTCCCTTTTCTCCACAACCTTGCCAGAACTTGTTGTTTGTTGACTTGGTTGTGATGGCGGTTCTGACTGGTGTGAATGGATATCTCATTGCGGTTTTAATTTGCATCTCTCTGATGGCTAGTGATGCTGAGCATCCTTTCATAAACCAGTTCATTAGAGTAAATATCTGGATGGGACACTTGGTTTTATGAAACTGTTTCATAGCTAAATGATGTAACTTCTGAGCATCCTTCAGACTGTGTTCTTGCAAAGGAATGATGTCGGGTCAAATGAACAAGAGAAAACAGGTAATAATATAATATTAGAACTAGTTTTATAAAATAGCAGCTCAGTTGATATTTTGTGATAGGGTCAGTAACATCTTAGAAAACCATGGTGTATATATGTATGCATCAAATACATACATTTGTATGTTCATATAAGGTTTTGATAGCTAATGTTAATGTTAACTAAAATTTGGACCTTAATATGGAATGTGGTATGAATATATATTATAAATCATGATTATTAACATAAAATTTATAGCCTATATTTCATAATTCAGGTTATAGTGGTATAATTTAGAAATAATAATATGAATATTTTTGCCCATTCTTCCAATATGGTACATTAGCTAGGTAAAGTAGACATTAATGAGAACATGTATGTTAGCTGATTTTATGTGTGTATATTCTGTGAATTTTTAATTCTTTAGAGATACAAATATTACATTAGACACCATGGAGTAAAATTAAGCCAGCAGTAGTGGGGAACTGAAATTATTGGTTATTCTAAAATTTTACATCCATAATATTAAGTGACTGTAAATTTTTGGTAGCTACTAGAAGATAAACTAAGATTTATGATAGCTCTTTGAATGCATGTACTAAAGTTTCATCACTAGAAAAGTGAGGTCAGACAAATCCTATTGATTAAATCAGTAGACATAAAACAGTGACATTACATGTCCTCAGACAAAGTTTTACAGTTTTAATAACTCAGTAAATGAGTTTAGCCATTTGCAAGGTCTTCTAATTATATGCCAGAGAATTTTATGTGTATCTGGCATGAACCATTTTATGAATAGAGGTGTCTCTACTTGATTTCCTCCTAAATGTGATAAAATATGCATAAACTGATATATGAATACCCCTCAAATGTTTTTCTGGAATTTACATAAAAAACAAAATGAACCTTCTAGAAATATCAAAAAATATTAGCCTGATGTTTTCATTTAGGGAATTGAGTAAGTCATTTGTTCTCTCTTGGCCTCAAGTTCTTTATTTAACAAAGTGGTCTTAGACTATATTTTACTGGAGATACTTAAGTCAAATGATTTCATACCCAGAAATACCAACCCGTGGCTGTGAATCAAAATCAACTGAAGGAATTCTGATTCAGTATATCTGGGTAGAACTCTGGCATATGTACTTTTAAGAAGAGCCACAAGTGACTGATATCTAGCCAGGATATGGAATAGTGATTTAATGCTACTTAGTGCAAAGAATGAAATGGGAATCTCAAACTTATGTATCACTTATGACTTATCTAAATATCATACCTGGCTAAGAAAAAATGTCAGTAGCTGTAGCAGTGGCAAAATAGCTGCAGTGTATCTCTTTATAAGAAAAGATAGCTAGCCCTGGTTGGTGTGGCTCAGTGGATTGAGCATGAGCCTGTGAATGATAGGGTTGCTGGTTAGATTCCCAGTCAGGGCACATGCCTGGGTTGAAGGCCAGGCCCTCAGTAGGGGGTGCATAAGAGGCAACCACACATTGATGTTTCTCTCCCTCTCTTTCTCCTTCCCTTATCTATCTATCTATCTATCTATCTATCTATCTATCTATCTATCTATCTATCTATCTATCTCTATCTATAAATAAATAAATAAAATCTTAAAATAAAAAGAAAAGATAGTTAACAGTGTTATTGGTAGAAAGATGATTAGAATGCATAACATATTAGGCTTCTCCAGAGAAACAGACCTTAATAGTAAGGTAGATCATTAATATAAGACAGAGAGAGAGAGAGAAAGAGGGAGAGGGGGAGAAGGAGGGAGGGAAGGGAGAGGGAGGGAAAGGGAGAGGGAGGGAGGGAGAGAGAGAGAGAGAGAGAGAGAGAGAGAGAGAGAGAGAGAGAGAGAGAGAAATTGATTTAAGTAGTTGGCTCATGTGATTGTCAGGGCTGGCAACTGAGAAATCTTCAGGGCGGGTCAGCAGGTTGGAAATTCAGGCAAAAGTTCATGTTGCAGTCCTGAGTTCAAAGGCTGGAAACTCAGAATTTCTGTATTGCAATCTGTAGGGATAAACAATTCTTTCTTTCTTTTTTTTGCAAGGATTTCTGTCTTTGCTCCTAAGGCCTTCAACTGACTGGATGATGCCCATGCACACTAGGAAGGGATTCTCTCTCTGCTTTAGTCAAAGCCTATTTATTTAAATATTAATCACATAAAAAAAAAAAACACCTTCACAACATCTTCTAGACCAAGCAACTGGGTACCATAGCCTAGCCAAATTTACACATAAAATTAATCATCACAGATGATAAACATTTGTGAGGGGTGATGCAGGCAGAAGACTGATGAAGTGTTTCAGTCAGAGTGAATGTAATTGGCTATCTGAGAGGGGCTGGAAATGCTGTGTGTGTGTGAATGGGGGAGGTGGCAAGGTTGCAGACTATCTGAGCCTGTTGGGGCATGAAAATGATGTCCTGAGCCAGTGTTAGATCTGCAGTAAATGTTATAGGCAACTGAGGGTAGGCAGAGCCATGCAGGATATCAGAATTGGGACAAATAAGGCTTCATTTAACCCTTGAATTTTATCACACTATTTTCATAGTTTATTCTCATTCCCTTTTTCACCTGTTCATTATATGCTGCTCCAGTTAGTCTTTCAGTTTGCTTGAGCATTTGTTTATTAGCTCGGTGGATGATGTTTTGGGCTGTAAGTACTGCACTATTCATTTTTCATATTGTGGCAGTTGTTGCCTGTTGATTGAACAGGCCAGTTATAATTTCTCTGCACTCTGTAGTGATGCCACTTTTCTTTAACCTGGGAAAGGTTGTTTGTGTAAGCATGTTGCTTCCATTTCTAGTTCTTTTCTTACTGCTACTTGATTACTTGTAAGTCTTTGTATCTTTTTAGCTCTTTTATCATGACTCCATTAACGTGTAGGCCTACCAGTTATTTACATATTATTGAAGTGAATTATTTTGTCCACAGCTTCTTCTATTTGATATTGCCTTTCCCATTTCGTATATGCTGAATTTTAATTTTTCCAAATTTGGTTACCTTGGATAATATGATTAATACTGTGGTTTTAGCCCTGGCTGGCATGGCTTAGTTGGTTGAAGTGTTCTCCTCTACACCACAAGTTTGGGGGCTTGGTTCCTGGTCAAGGCACACATCTAGGTTGTGGGTTTGATCCCTAACTGGGGCACATCTGGGAGACAACCAATTGATGCTTCTCTCTCACATTGATGTCTCTCTCTCCGCCTCTCCCCCTCCCCCACCCCATCCCTTTTTCTTTCTTTAAATAAATCAATAAACATGGGGGGAAATACTGTGGTTCTAAAAGTCTTTGAAAGTCTTTTGGACCTATAAAAGGCACAAGGCTAATGAAAAGTAATTCCCAGATTTTGGTGTGCATAAGAATCATCTAAAGATCATGTAAATGCAGATTTTGGCTCCATTTTTAGGAAATTCTAAAGTGTATCTGGAGAGAAGGATCCCACAAATTTGCATCTTAAAGAAACTAGTTTCTTTCTGGTATGCTTAATAGCCATTTTATGTTGATATATCACAATGCAATGTACACTTCAAAAAACCCTGAAACCTTTTATTTTGTAATAATTTAGAGAACAGTTGTAAAGATAGCGTAAAGAGTTCCCATGTACTCTTCATCCTCTGCTGATGTTGTCTTGAATAGTACATATGTTAAAACTAAAGAAAATAAGTTGATATGTTGCTTTTTATTAAACTCTAGACTTTATTCAGATTTATAGATTTATTTATTTTTTAACAATATTGTCTTTTTTCTGCGGTGTTTCACATTAAATTTATTGTCACATTTCTTTAGTCTTACGTGGTCTTTCACAGGTTTTTAGCCTTGCCTTGTTTTCCATAACCTATATATTGAATAGTTTGGAGCAATACTGGTTAAGTATTTTGTAGAATGTCCCTAAATTTGGGTTTGTTAGGTTTTTCTCATGATTAGACCTGAGTGCTGGGTTTGGGGGAAGAATATCGTAGAGGTAAAACGCCTTTTCTCACCACATTTTATCTGAGGGTACATAATACCAATGTGACTTAGCTGGTGATGTTAACCTTGCTCACTTGGTTAAGGTGAAGCCTGCTGGGTTTCTTCGCTGCAAAGTTATTGTTGTTCCCTTTCCCATTATCTATCTTTTGGAATCCAGCCACAACTCCAAGGAGAAAGAACTATCTACATACATTATATGAAATTCTTTGTAAGAAAGATTTCTACTTTCTCCCCCCTTTATTTTTTATGTCAATTATTTATAACAGTATAGACTCATGGATATTTATTTTACATTGTGTTCTAACTTTAATTAGTTCTGTTGCTCAAATTGTTTTAGCTTAGGTCATCAGGTACTCCTTCAGTTTGGCTCCTCTGTCCCTATGATCTGCCCCCATCTTTTCGTTTTTTGAGCACTTCCATAGTTATTACCCCAGTGCTAGAATTAGTCATTTCTCCAAAGATGTCTGGGTTTTGTTTTGTTTTTGTTATTTAGGAGGATATTTAGAAACCGAGGTCTGGATGCTGGATGTGCTTGTTGCTACTTGGGTGTCACTGTTTCTAGTCTTTTAACAGACAGAACTATGAGATACATGCATGGATACTAACCAACATATACATACATATCTACAATCATTTATATTGATATCCACCTTTATACATATTACACTGAATATGAGTTCATACTAGTGTCTAAGACTCTAATCCAGCATCACAGTTCCCCTTGCTTATTTGTAACTTCTTTTACTGACAGTAAGAGACTTGACTCACATTATTTACCATGTATTTACTTATTTGTTCAATCCTAGTATACATGTAGTTTCATATACGTTTTAACCATACCCTCCTGAGAAACATATTTGCCAACTAAAATTTTATTTATACACAGTTTTTTTTGTTTGCTCTTACATTTCCCAATCAAAACATCATTTTCCACAGCCAACTTAAGTCAACTCCTTTTTTTCTACCCCCTCCAGTACAGTTATATCACATAGTGGTAATGCAGTTAGATTAATTAGTTATAGCCTGCATTCCATCTGTGGATGCTCTGATTTTTCTTTTAAAAAATGTACACATTAAAGTTCACCTTGTGATATACTGTCCTATGGGTTTTAACAAATGGGTAGAATCATGTATCTTCCATCCAGTATCCTACAGAACAGTTTCATAGCCTTAAAATATTCCCTGTGTGACTCCCCTTTGTATCATTTCCTCCCAACCCCTGACAAACAAATACCGATTTGTTTTCCATCTCTGTAATTTGTCCTTTCCAGAATGTCGAATAAACTGAATCATACAATGTGTAGGCTTTTAGATCTGGCATCTTTGACTTAGCAACATACATTTAAGATCCATTCATGTAGCAACATACATTTAAGATCCATTCATGTTGTGTGAATCGATAGTTTCTTAAATTTTATCACTGAAAAGTATTCATTGTCTCAAATGCCAACTTTGTTTATCCATTCACCTGCGAAAGACAGTTTGATTATTTCCAGTTTGAGACAATTATGCAGAAAGCTGCTATGTTAAGAATATGTTTAAGTCTATAGGAAATTACCAAACTGTCTTCCCAAGTAGATGTATCATTTTACATTTCCAGTAGCAAAGAATGTGAGTTCCTGTTGCATGAAATCTGCACCATCATTTCAGTTTCTGGATTTTAGCTATTCTAGTATGTATGTAGTGATATCTCACTGTGATTTTACTTGTATTTCCCTAATGGCAGATGACATTGAACATCTTTTCATATGCTTATTTGCTATCTGTGTATCTTCTTTGGTAAAAATACATATTATTCATATATTCTTTTTTAAAGATTTTATTTATTTATCTTTTTTTAGAGGGGAAGGGGAGAGGGAGAGAAATATCAATGTATGGTTGCCTCCCGTGTGTCCCCCGCTGGGAACTGGCCTGCAACCCAGGCATGTGCCCTGACTGGGAATCGAACCGTGATCCTTTGGTTCACAGGCCTGCGCTCAATCCACTGAGCTACACCAGCCAGGGCTATTCATATATTCTTATAAATTAGGTTTTCAAAAAAATTGTATTGTTTTTTAAGTACAGTTTTCTGCCTTTTCTCCCCACTTCTTCCAGGTTGTTTTATTATTGTTGAGTTTTAAGAGTTCTTTACTCTAGATATGAGTCCTTTATATAATATACTCTTTTTGAAAAGTGAAAAATGAAGTGGATACAAGAAAAGGTACAAAGAAGTTTTAATGAATGATTATATGAAAATTTTTGAGGTTGCCCCGTTGAAACTTAGGATATTTTAAATAAGTGAATATTCCTATTAGCTGGCTAGTTACAGCATGGTTAAAGGGAATGGTTGAAACATTGTCTCTTGAGTTAAGTACAAGTTCCATAGAACTTCTCCAAATTACAGAAAAAAGGCATTTGTTTATTTCAGTGACTTTTTTCCCCAACAGGATAGACAAAAACAGTCTCAAAAACATGAGAAATATTTTCAATGTAGTCAGTGTTGGAGTTACAACTGTTATTTATTTTATTTAATTTATATGATTAAGTGCATCTGAGCCTCTAAATATGTAAATCTTTGCTGCATTATAGTAAATTATTTAACTACAGTTTATTAAATAATGAAATTTTGTAAACTTTATTAATTTTTCTTTTCATATCTAAAAGTAAATGAGGTTCTTGTTTTAAATAATAAATCTTATAAATGATTGGTAAGATGACTTCACTTTTAAAAAGGCAAGCAAAAACAAATAAATAAAAAGCTTGTTATCTTCTGCCAGTATCGTCTTAGAGAACACATGTTTCATATTCACATTAAAAGGACATATTGCTGATGTTGATGATTAATGAAGAAAAGGAGCCATAGGAGACATTAAACTAAAGAACAGTTAAATGAAACATATTCCCAAGACACTTGTCCCTTGAAAACAGCCTATGACTAAAATCTTTTAAACAGCATTCTGTTCTTTTATAAGCTATTTTACTCAAAAGGTAAATTTGGGTTGATACCCAAATTTAAGACATAATGGTACATCTACATTATGTGAGCTCATATATCTGTAAATTGAAGTCCTCCTTTTGCATTAATTTTATTTATAATAGTGAATATTCTGGTAGTTGGCAAAAATATAATTAATAGCTTTATGATATAATAGCAGCCTTGGGAATTGAGATAATTCATGATCTATATTCTCAGTGTACTGCTACTTCATTTAAGTTACACAGGTACACAATCAGTGAAATGTGCCTTCTTTATTCCATTCTTAGGAGGTGATGGAAGGTATGGGGGAGTCCTATGTCAAATAACCCTCAACTGAAAGACGGACTCTACATATTCTAAGCTGTGCAGGCTTTTGTACAGTGGTTCACTCATTAGAAAAATGGGTCTAATAATAATATCATATATTATTATTATAATATATGTACTAAATTAGGTGATTTAGTACTTATATTAGGTACTAATATAAGTACTAAATTAGGTGATGCATTTAAAACAACAAGATTAGTAAACTTAGTTCATTGGTTTTAATCAATATGTGGTAGCAATTTCTTTTTAAGCTAAACTTGATAAAAATAGTCTCTTTATTATATTAAAACTCAAGTCACTTTTAAACTTTAGATTCTATTGTAAGTTAGAAGGCTAATATAATACTTTCTCTCTTCCCTTTCATGTTCCTTTTTTTTTTCTTCTTCAGCTAGTCACTGAAATCTCATTTATATATTTTTTCTGGTAGGAATGTTAAGTAGGTAGTGTATTTCCAACATATGAATAGCTTTTGGAATCAATAAGTCCCAAAGATTAGTCTGAGACAGTGGAACCAAACTTCAAAAAGTAGTTTACAAAAGGCTTCATTTATATAGCCTTTAGGACATTTCTTACATTATTGTCCTGAATTGCTATTTAATTCAACTGTACTTGTCTTGTGTCTCTAACAACAACAACAATAAAAGGAACCTTACATTTTGTCTGTTTCCATTACAAATTTTTTTCTTCTCCTGGAGGCTCGATAATGATAGTGTAATAAGTAGTAGTAGATCCTATAGAGTTATTTAAGTCCACTGAATATAGGTCCACTAAATACTGGTATGAGTATTTTGTACTGTATTGTGAAAAATTTGATAGTTCATAATGCCGAATTTGCTTTTTTTAAACAAAATGAAGAAGAGATTACAAATATACATCATATAGTAGACTTGACTGATTTTAATATTTTTAATTAACATATTTTTCACAGCATTATTGATATAATTGACATATAATGTGTAAGTTAAAGGTGTACAATGTGATGATAAAAGTGTACATGTATATATTGTGAAATGATTACCACAATAAGGTTAGTTTATATACTCATCACCTCACATAACTACAGTTTTTTGATGTGTGGTAAGAACATTTAAGATCTACTCTCTTAGCAACTTTCAAGTATATAGTACAGTATTGTTAACTATAGTTACCATGCTGTACATTAGATTCCCTAGAGCTTATTCATCATAACTGGAAGTTTGTACCCCTTGACTAACATCTATCTGTTCATTCCCCTACCCTCTAGCCCAGGGTGCCAAACTCATTTTCACCAGGGGCCGCATCAGCCTCACAGTTGCCTTCAAAGGGCCAAATGTAATTTCAACTCCTTAACAGTTCAGGAGTTATTTAAGTGTACTGAATATAGATCCACTAAAACATTTATACAGTCCTGAAATTATTTCAGCCCTTTGAAGGCAACCATGAGGCTGATGTGGCCCCCAGTGAAAATGAGTTTGACATCCCTGCTCTAGCCCCTGACAACCACCATTCTCTCTCTACATCCATGAGTTCAGTGCTTTTAGATGCCACATATAAGTGATATCATACAGTATTTGTCTTTCTTTGTCTTCTGACTCATTTCACCTAACTTAATGCCCCTAAGTTTCATCCCTGTTATTTCAAATGGCAGGAGTCTGTTTTTTATGACTGAAATATATATATATATATATATATATATATATATATATATATATATATATGTGTGTGTGTGTGTGTGTGTGTGTGTGTGTGTGTGTGTGTGTGTTACATATAGTTATTTATATATGTTACATATTATACATGTTATACATAATATATATTATACATACAACTATATATAATATATATACATATTCTTTACCTATTTTTGGTCAGCAGACACTTAGATTGTTTCCATGTCTTGTCTGAGTAATTTTTAGATGCTTCTTCCCCATGGACACAGGAAACAAAGTCTGGCAGATAAGGTACAGTTATTTTAAGTAGAACCCCATATAGCTGTCAACTGCTCACATGAAAAAAGATTGGAAATTAAATACTCAGAGTGGTTCCTTTTTAAACAAATAAGTAATTTGCAAGCTAGAACCCACAAGGGACCAAATTTAAATTATGAATTTAGGGACCAATGATTAATAGTACTAAATTGTTTTCCTCTGGTTTTTAGGCAGCTGCTCAGCTTTTGCCGTCCTTACCCCATCCTGCCAGATGTCTACAATACCATTCACTCTGACCTTCTTGTATCAAATTTGTTAATTATTTGTGAATTATCCCACCTTCTCTAAGTATTTATTCAGAAATGAAACCTATCACTGCTAACTTTGATGTAGTTATTGTGTCATCACAAGGAGCTCTTCAACTGCTGTGTGTATATGGGGACTGAGTCCTGAAAGCTAATAGAAATGCAACTATTTTCATCTTGTTAAATAATCTAGCCCTTTATTTTTCTGGCTCAGAATCAATGTTAGGGTTGAAAGAAGTGAGGTTAAATTCTGCTTCTCTAGTGGCATATAATGAACATGTTTCCATATACATTTAGATCAGATTAACCTTATCAAGGATAATTTTTAGTCCTTTATTTTTATGGCACTCAATAATTAGTATATATTGTATAATTTATAATATTCATGATGTGTTCTTACTTTCTTCCTTATTCAACTCCATCAGGAAGAATTTGAAAATGACAAAGTAAGTGATGGGTTTTTAAAGTATACTCACAAGTTTGTGATTTTTTTAAATCCCCAGGTCAGTGCCTCAAACTATGTGTTTTTAAATATTATCAAGGGGCATTTTTCTGATACCATTTATCTTCTGATGTTCAATAAAGCACACTTCACACAGTTCTCACTGAACTCAAAACTTCTGTTGCACAGAAAAGCAGTGTACTTTTCCATGGCATCTTCTCCATTGTGATGCCTGGGAGCAATTTCATATCATGATATTTTATATGAAGTCTGGTCTAATTTTATTTAAGATATAACTTTGTGGCTATTTGATATAATATTCAACTTCAGTTCAGTAATTCCTTTGTCATGTACATTCAATCTAAACATTAGATTTAGAGAAATTAATCAAGCCATGTCTGATGTTTTCTTAAGTTTCCTCTTTACATTGATAATTTAAAGCAAAGAGATTTCATGTTTTGCTCATTAGCAAGTGATGAATGGGGAAATTTAATTGACAACCAAGACTTTTACAAGCATTCATACTTCATTTAATCTTCAAAACCAGGGTGAAATAAGTATTGTTGTTTCACATTTGAGATAACATAGTCTGTGAAGTATCTTGCCTATAATTACAGAATAAGAACATGGCAGTGCTGGAATATGAACTTATTTCTGTCTAGCTCCAAAGGTCATGTTCTTAATACTCTTTAATTTTAAGAACATGACCTTTGGAGCTAGGCAGAAATGAAAAACAATTTCCTTTGTCTTTATTAAACTACATGTTCCTAGAGCCACATTCTCCAAAGGTTCTGTTACACCTTCTGTGACAACATTATACAATTGATTATTATAATATTTGGGTTTCTTTATATTGTGAATCTCAAAAACAAGAAAAAATTTAATAACTGCAAATGGACATTGAACAATTTAGGGAGGTATGTTAACAAAATTATACATTAGGTATTGGGCTCTCGTAATCTCCTGCTCCTAAAAAGTACAGAGTTGAGGTCAGTTTATTTTTATTTTTTAATTTTTAATTGTTTAATTGTTTTTCAAGTACAGTTTTCTGCCTTTCTGCCCCCCACCAGTTTATTTTTTGTAGTTTCATTGGTGTTAAACAATTCAACTAGATCAAACACTGTGCCTGTTTGTTTCTATATGACAACTGACACCAATTCAAGTAATTACAACAGCAGAAACCCCCACATAATTTCTCCAAGGAAAGTTTCTTTCACTGAAAGTAGTCATCACCCAAAACCAATAGAAGCTTTGCTAATGACTCATATTTTGCCAATAAAAGTTTTCATCTTAATCAACAGATACAATTGAGTGAAATTTATTTGAAAGCTATCACACAAGATAAACACTATTAAAACATTTTTTCTTGGCTTCTTTGTACCTTTTTAGCACTTTTCTTTCTTCATCTCTTCCCCCTACTCTTCCACAAATAGATGCTGTGTATCATTCTGTGATGCTTGTGGCTTTAGGAACTTACGTAAAGTAACCCTTTCATTCTCATCAAAATGTGAGTTTGATGCTATGGCTTCCATTTTATAGAGGAGAAGGCATGTTCAGTGAAACTCAAGGTCACATAGCCAAAATACGGAAATGAAGACTTTATGGACTTGAATAATAAATGTGTAAGGGTTAATGCTGCAGCATGTATCCCAAGGCTTGAATGGAAACCCACAGAAACCAGATAATAGTGCGCCAATTTGATGTCTGAAGAAATAAGTATGGGTATTTTCTAGGTTTTGAAGGCATTAGTGACTCACTTCGCTAAGATATTAGAGTGAAGTCTTTAGTAAAAGGCAACCTATTTAAAAACATAAGACCTTGATCAAACCAGTCATAAAATCGGTTTTGGAAGAGAGAGCATTGAAACAGGACAGCAATGGCCTGAGCGAAGTCCTAACAATAGAGAATTTTGTGTACAAAGCCATAGAGGTGTGAAAGGACATATTGACTGGAGTCTGGAATGCAGGAACATGTTTGTATGGCTGTATGTGTGTGGGAGATGTGTCTGTATGTAAGTAAGTTTAGATGACCCTGGAGAATTAACAAGCTTGTGAATTTGATCAGATTTGCATTTTAGAAGAATATACCTAAGGAGAACAGAGACTAGTTTGGAAACCATTGCAAAACTAAGATACAGTGGTGAAATAGACTTGACTATGATGATAAATTCTAGGTTAGAGAGAAATTTTAGGCCTTAGTTTACAAAAATACATAGAAAAGACCTGGTTCAACAGGCACACAACACTCACAGGTAAGCTTCATTTAAAATAGAAAATTTGCAAATAAATGTATATCTATCCCATCCTATAAAGATGAAATACTATATACATATACTTTCATTTACATATGAATTCCTTCATTAATGCAAGCAGAAGTACACTCTAGATCTCCACTACAAATTGTTCTTGCTATAAATTTTCCTGTCCCAGACAGATTTAGCTGTTATTTTAGAAATGTAAAGACATTGCTTGATTTTTATTTTAAATTTATGAGTGAATTTTAAATTGATATTCATGAAATGCAAAGATTAATTGCACTTGAATAGATTGGTGAGGTTATATAAGGTTGCTGGGTAGTTTTACTTACACATCTGTTTTGCACACTAGATTTTCAGGAGTTGAAGCTCCCTGTTATTCACCTGTGTTACATGATATGAAAACAGACTTTCACAGTGAATTTTTATGAATAAGTGAAAAAGTTTAAACATATTTAATTGGTAGGTATGATAAAACAACAGAACTAACATTTCTCCTATACTTTTGATAAATAGTTTTCAATCTGGTTTTGGGACTTGATGCAATCCTAATAAAGGAAATAACAATTTCATTATTGAATGAGACTAAAATTTTTTTATTCTGCAGTTACTTTGAGATTCATCCCATGTTGTAGCTGACATAACAAGATCTTTTAAAGTAAATCTTTTATTTATTTATTTTTTACAAATAGTTGATGTAACAATGTAATATTCATGATGCTATAAAATGTGAGACTATGTGAGTATTGATTTCATAGTTGGTAAAATACATAAAATATTGATGAACTCAAGCAGAATATCATTTAGGAATGTTTAGACACTATGTCTGCAAATATAGTGTTTAAGTATGTCAAACTAAAATTACTTCATTTGGTATATGTACATGTTTTATTTTGAAATAATTTCAAGCTAATTAATAGAAGATCCTCAAGAATAGTGCAAGGAATTCCTTTATATCCTTCATCCAGAATCACCTATTAATATTTTTCTCTGTTTCCTTTATCTTTTCATTTCAGAAAATGAGACCCCTATTTCCCTAAAATACTTTAGTGTGCATTTCCTAAGAACAAAATCATCCTGTTATAGAGCTACAATACAGTGATCAAATTCAGGAAATTCAAGACAGGTACAATACTGGTATCTAATCTAGAGTCCATATTCCATGTAACAATTGTACCAATCACTTCATTTGTTTTCACAAAGCTTCCTCAACAATGTAAATAAACTCAGTTCTCTTCTATAGGGTTCTTTTTGTTTAAACTTATCAGTAAGTGTTTAAAGTTATCAGTAAGTGTTTATAATTATATTTTATTGATTATGCTATTACAGTTATCCTGATTTTTGCCTTTGCCCCCTTCCACTGAGCACCCTCCACTCCCTCAGGCAATCCTCTCACCAGTAATCAACAAAACAAACAAGCAAGCAAAATATAACCAGAGACATGGAAATAAAGAACAAACTGACAGTAATCAAAGGGGAGGTGAGAGGGGGATAATGGGGGGAAAAGGGGAAGGGTTATCAAGGAACATATTTAAAGGACACATGGACAAAGTCAAAGAGGGCTAGGGTCCATGGTGGGAGGTGGGGATGGCATGGGGGGAGTGGTGGGGGGGAATGGAAACAACTGTACTTGAATAACAATAGAAAAATTAAAAAATGGAAATTAAAAAAAAAGATTCAATAGAAACAGAGCAGTCCCCTGTTATATTATGTGACTAAATAACGTCGTTATATTATGTTACATAGTTACACATTTCCCACTACTGAGTCAAGAACTTTCCATGTAAATTATTCAATGCCCTGTGAATCTTGAGGTTTTATAGTCCAGCTGACTGTCAACTCAGTATCTCAGGCCCTGTGTGAATATCGGTTATTGCTATCTATAATCCATTTAAGTGGCTTCTTTCCTGGCTTTTAATAATGTACTCATATACAAGCTGATTGGTTATCAGCTGAACAGTTAGTGTGGGGGTGTAATATTTTGGAATCCTTCTCTTTCTGTCATTCTTCCCTCTGGTCCTCTGTCTTGAAAACTCTACCCACCTTGCTCTGTAGTCTTTTAGCTCCACCTCCTCCACTTAGTGAGACTGCTGGTCTTTGCCTGGGTTCTCTCTCTTTGAGCTGTGGCCTGGAAACTCAAGTAATGTAAAGCAATCATAGGGCTCATCTCATTTATTTCCTACCTCTCAGGGATCAGTCTCTGCTTCCTGATGTCCAGTGTCTTTTAAACTATTGTCTGTTTTCCTCCATTTTTTTCAGGTATTCTAGAGTGTTCCAAATCTGATCCCTGTGATTCTATTTGGGCCATAACAGAAAATATAATTTACTTATTTTTGTTTTTTGCTTTGTGTATGTCAATTTGTGGATCTGCCTAGTTAAAGGTCACTAAAGACTTCTAAACCATCGAATACTTTATTATATTATTACTGATCTTCATTGTTAGAAATTGTAACAAGAGGGGGTAGAAACAGGGGAAGAAGGTGGGGAGGGCTGGGGTGGTGAGGAGGGTTGAGGGGATAAGGCAGAAAACTATACTTCAACAACAATAAAAAATGTCTAAAAAATTGTAGATGATACCCACATTATTGAAACAAATGCCCCTCTTAAAATCCTTCTCATTCTGTTTTCCTTTTTTTCAAAATATTCATGATAAATTTGGCTTGGGTGGTGGGGAGTCATGTGGAAAAAGTGCAGATAACTGTAATTGAACAACAATAAAATAATTTTTAAAATATTCATGATACTCATCTACTTTAAAATGCATGAAAGAAATACCAAAATCCTTGGCACACAACATTAGGTATTTATAATTTTGATGCAACACAGCTTTTTTTGGTCATAGCTAATAATGCTCTAATACATAAATTAGAGATTAGATTTAATTCTTCAACCATGAGTTCAACTTGTATATTTTCTTAAAATAAATTTTTGCTTTCATTCAGTTATTCAGCGCACACTTATTAACTTTCCACTTTATCTGAAGCATTGTGCTGGATCCTCAATCAATTGCAATTAAAGATACAATCACTATATTTTCCCTATAATAAAATTGCCATCAGTTCTTTGCCAGATAAAATATGTTTTTCTATATGAATTATTTTAGAGATTTTGTTCAAACTTCAGCCTTGAAGTACATCCTTTGTGAGTAAATGTTAAATGAGGCAGGTCCAGATCGCAAATTGACAAAATAGAATTAAATGTATCAATACAACTAGGATGACTTATGATTGGTGTCAGAGGTTAAAGTATGGCCCTGGCTGGTGTGGCTCAGTGGATTGAGCATGGGATGTGAACCAATGGTTCACATTTCCTAGTTTGCTAGTTCGATTTCCCAGTCAGGGCACATGCCTGGGTTGCAGGCCAGGTCTCCAGTGGGGGCCATGTGAGAGGCAACCACACATTAATGTTTCTCTCCTTCTCTTTCTCCCTCCCTTCCCCTCTCTCTAAAAATAAATAAAATCTTTTTTTTTAAAAAAGAAGTTAAAGTATGAAGCCAAGGAATGAAAATTCAATGACCACGATTCAATGGGAACCTGGTCTAGTCTAGAAATAATTGCTTCTATCATCATCATCATCATCATCTGCAGTATGAATCACAGGCAGAACATCTCCATTTAAGGTCTAGGACAAAGTGACATTTTCATAAAAAAAGGCAATTATCCTAAACTTAATGCCCAGTATAGGAAAACACCTGATATTCAATCACCTTTGAAAGTTTACTGTTTTCTCACTTTGTCATATGGCATATACTTTTTCCATAAGAGGAAATATATATGTAAAGCAGAAATTACATGTATCCATTATTAAAATTATGAAGTGAAATGTAATGAATGAGCATCAAGTGTTCCAAATAATGCTTCCAGAGCTCACTTCATTGTCTAATAAAAGAAATTATATTACTGTGAAAAAATCAGCATCTTACAAGTATCCATTCTACTCTGGCTATGGAAGCCATCATTAGGAGCTGTAGCTACTGAAAAAGAGCCTGCTGTGTTTGTTTAACATCTCCCAAAACACATATTTCTGAACAGTGATTATCAATGTAGAACGCTAATCTCTTTGTTCAATTGCCCCCATTTTTTGCTTCTTAAAGTAATAGAAAGCATGCAAATGTTGTGTCTTAAAGGGAATTGTTAGCATAACTTTGGACCTTTTTACAGACACACAAGAAAAACATTTCTGATACCCTGCAATCTAGCAAAATTTTTCAATATCAGATTATTCCAGTAGCTTCCCCTTTTAGTTGTCATTTTGATTTTCCTTTTTTTGAAAAAAATCAAAGTGACATTGTTAATTATTTCTCTGTATTCTTGGCTTCTATGTGTCACTTCTCTCTCCTTTGACATCTATCAAATATTTGTATATAATTATGCTTCCACTTAGTCATCCACTATTCCCAGCTTTCCAAATTTAGTCTCTCTTGTTTAATGTTTCTTCATAAGCTATTCCAGGCATGCATGATTTTGTTCATCTTCTCTGAACTTCAATTTTATATACTTTTGACCTTAATTTTCACTAAAGAAACTTGTAAAGTTTGTTCTTGCCAAAATATCAAGAAAGTTCATATTTTACTTGAATAATCATATGAAAAGAACATGACTGTGAAATTTTAGATTTATTTCTGGGCTTGCAAAAGGACAGTGATATAGGAGAAAAGAATCAGCCACTGTAGCATTGCAAGCATAATGTAATAATCACAGACCAAGCCTTTGAGACTTTAGAAATTAAAGAGTTAAAAGATAAAATTCAGCTTCAAACTATCAGGAGAACACAGATTCTTTCCTATAATAATGCAGTATTTTGTGCAGGGGAAAATACTGGAGTATAGACTCATTTTCAGTACCTTAAAGGAGAAACAGTTTTTATCTCTTCAAAAATATAGGTCTAGCTCTGGCTGGTGTGACTCAGTTGGTTGGAGTATCATTCCATACACCCAAAGGTCGTGAGTTTGATCCCTGGTCAGGGCATATACGTAGGTTGGGGGTTTGATCCCTGGTGGGGTGCATACAGGAGGCAACCAAGTAATGTCTCTGTCTCTGTCTATCTCTCTCCCCTGTCCCTCCCGCTTCCTCACTCTCTAAAATCAATAAACATCCAAACATTCTTGGGTGAGAAATATACAGGGTCCAGCAAGGCCTGCTTGAGTGTGGTTGGTAGAGTAATAATATGGGTGTAATAATTCATAGTTTTAATTTGAACATCCCACCTAAAATGTCATGGTGTGCTTGAGTGTGATATTGTTATTTGTGCTGGACTAAACACACACACACACACACACACACACACACACACACACACACACCCTGATACATTACTTTGCTTACATTTCCCTAGATCATATTTTCAATGTGTCTCATTAGAAAAAAAGACTCTTCTTCTAACTCATCCCCTCTGCTCTCTATATTGATGGAGAATATACAGCTATATGTATTTTGATTTAATTCACATTTCATACAGTTTACACATTTAAATTGCATAATTCAATGGTTTTTAGTATATTTATATGGTTGTACAACCATCACCATAATAAATTTTAGAATATTGTCATCATCCCCAAAAGAAGCACCATACATATTAGTAGCCACTCCCTATTTTTCCCAATGACCTCAGCCCTTGGCAACCACAAATATATTTTTGTCTATAGAATAACATATTCTGGACATTTCATATAAATGTTATATTAGATAATGTGGTGTTTTGTGGCTGGCTTTTCACTTAACATAATGTTTTCAAGACTTATCTATATTGTTTTGTGTATCAGTACTTCACTTCTTTTTTATTACCAAATGATATTCAACTGCAGATATATATATTTTTCTACTATGAATAATGCTAATATAAACATTTGCATATAATTTGTTGTATGACATACATTTTCATTTCTTTGGGGTATATACCTAGGAATGGAATTTTTTGGTCATGTGGTAACTATACTTAACATTTAGAGGAACTGTGAGACTGTTCAAAGTATCTGTACAATTTCACTTTCCCAGTAGCAGTATTTCATGGTTCTCATTTCTCCATATCCTCACCAAAGCATGTTATCTATTTTTTGATGATAGCTATGCAATTGTGTGTAAAGTGATATCTCACTGTGGTTTCAGCTTGCATTTCCCTGATGGTTAATGACAGTCAGCATTTTTCATGTCCTTTCAGAGTATTTGTACATATTCTTTGAAGGAATGTTTATTCAGATATTTTGCCTATTTTAATTGGGTTATTTGTGTATTTATTGTCAATCTATGAGAGTTCTTTATATATTCTAGGTAAAAGCTCCTTATATACAGGAGTGGGCAAAAGTAAGTTTAGAGTTGTAATACAAATGAATAATACAAGAATTAATAAATAATAATGCAATAATAATCTGTGTTTCATATACTCACAACTATGAACCTGCTTTTGCTGACCCCTGTATATGATTTGCAAATATTTTCTGCCATTCTATGTATTGTCTTTTCATTTTCTTAATGGTGCCCTTTGAAGCACAAAAGTGTTTTTTAAAATTTTGATGAAATCCAATTTACTTTTCTTCTCTTGTTGCTTATGCTTTGATTTTGGTATGCTATTTAAGAAACCATTGCTTAATCCAAGGTCACAATAATTTACTCCATGTTTTCTTCTAAGAGTTTAATAGCTGTGGCACTTACATTTCTATTTTGACTTATTTTTTGTATGCGATGTAAGAGATGGGTCCAACTTCATTCTTTTGAACATGGATAATTTAGTCCTGTCAGCTCCATTTGTTGAAAATACTACTCTTTCTCCATTGAATGTCTTGGCAGCCCTTTTGAAACTAAATTAACTGCAAAATGAAGATTTATTTCTAGGCTGTCCATTATATTCCATTGATCTATATATCTATCTTTATGCCAGTAACAAACTATAGTAATTATTGTAACTTTAAACTTTGAAGTAAGGAAGTGTGAGTCTTCCAACTTTGACTCATTCAGGATTGTTTTGGCTATTCTCAGTCCATTCCATGTCCATGTGAATTTTAGGGTCAATTTGTCCAGTTCTGCAGAGGAACTAGTTAGAATTTTGATAGGAATTGTGAATAAGGTATACATAAATTTGAGGGACTATCACTGTTTTAACAGTATGACGTCTTGTAATCCACAACGTCTTTCCATTTACTTAGGTCTTTGATATCTTTCAGAATACACATTTCCCCTCCTACTGGAAAGTAGAGCATTCTGATAAAACCTTTTATAGGCCAAAATAGCATTAAGCAAAGAAGTAATTATCATGAATTTATGTTTTTATTTTGTTTACTATGATGGATATGCTTAATTATGTCCACTTTTAAGCTAAGGCTAACACCTTGATGAGTTCTCATAGGCTTTGCTGATATCTTGGGACACATCTTGCTAACTAACACACAAAATAGAGATTAAAAACATGCTCAGACACAATTCAAAGTTTATGGTAGCCTGATGCTGAGATTCTGAGAGTAGTTCCCACAGAAGGAGCTTGGTGGTGACACTGTTACTGTTTAAGGTGTGTGCTGCGAATTCCATTTTCACTTTTGACCTCTTTTTTTTTTTTTTTGTAAACATGTAAATCCTCTCTGAGTGTCTTTCAGTTAGGGAAAAGAGGTAGTAATGCATGTCCTTTGTAAAAGCAAAGTGGCACAAAGGCAAACTTTCAAACAATGGGGGATACCTGTGTAAATTTTATACTTGTTTTGGTAAATTTATTCCTAAGTAATTTATTATTTTGAATGCTATTAAAGATAAAATTATGTGATAAATTTTGTTTTAGAATGGTTTATTATTGTTAGTGTATAAAAATATAATTGATGCTTCTATAATTGATCATGTGCCTAGCAACCTCAGTGCTCTCATTTATTAGGTCTAATTATTTTTTTAGTGTATTCCTTAGGATTTTCAATATATAAGACAATATTATCTGTAGAGAGAGTTTTACTTTTTTCCAACTTGGATGCCTTTATTTCTTTTTCTTTCTTAATTAATCTCACCAGAACCTCTAGTACAACATTTAATAGAAATGGTAAGAGTAGTGATCCTTTCTTGACATCCTGATCTTAGGGGCAAAACATTTTATTTCACAATTAAGTATAATGTGACATTTGCATGGTTATTTTCTTAGAAATATTTCCTTCTATTTCTACTTTTTGAACATTTTTAAATCATGAACAGATATCAAATATTGTCAATTCTTTCCATGTATTTATTGAGATCATCATGTAGTTTTGTCTTTTATTTACTTTTTTATAAGGTATATTACATTACTTTTATTTTGGATGTTAAATGAACATTGCATACCTGATATGTCCCACATTGTCATGGTATATGTTCCTTTTAATATGTTGCAGAATGTGGTTTGCTAGTATTTTGTTAAGGACTTACTTTTTGACAATAGCCAATTAAATTCAAGAGCCTTAACAGGGGTAGTTTTAGCCCAGTCTTCATGGGGGTTTTTTTGTGGGGTTTTTTTGGCTCTTATTTGATATCTTTTTCCCTGGATCTTCTGGTAAACTAGGTAGCATATGGATTAGATTGAAGTTTTTTTTTTAACTAGAACATTTATTGCACGACTTATTGTTGAAATCCTTAAGATGAACTGGATGCTGCAACAGCTGCCCTCTTTGGTTTAGGTGTTCATTGTTTCTTTACAGAATCCATGCCTGAATCTGTGGTACATGATTTTTTAAAAAATCATGACTTGAGGATATGTTTAGAGGAAGAAGTGGGAAGAGAGAGAAAGAGAGAGAGAGATATCCCCTGATTGGGAATTGAACCCTCAACCTTTTGTTGTACTGGACAGTGCTGCAACCAACTGAGCCCAGCTAGGGCTGCAGTATACTATTTTTAGGTGCCTCATTTGACAAGTCCTGGTTATATTTCATCTTTTAGCCTTGACATTCTAGTTATACTTTCTCTCCATCTTGTCAGGGTAGCCACACTTGCCACATGTTGACTTCTGAAGGTGGTAAGCCTTTGAGCCAGAGCGGCAGCACAATGTTTGTGTCTTATTGTGACCCTTTCCAAACAATGATGTTCCCTTTGTCATCTTGTTTCTGTGGCCAAGACTCTAGCTTGAAGTTTTTATAGAGCTACTGGATTATTCTCTATGCTTACCACCAGAATCTCCATTGTTTTTTAGAGCAATGTTATGCTTGAACTTGCTCAATCTATGTTTCAAATAAAGTTAGTTCCTTGGGGAGAGTTAAGAAAGTCTCTTCTTATAGACATTCTCTTCCCACTGAGCAAAATCTCTGTGCCACAACTCTGGAGATGGGGACTGGAATGATAACACTGCTTTACAAGCAGGGCACTGAGTGGGGCAGCAGCCTTTGACCTTCCGCACTTGTTTCTCCTGTTGTGGAATTTTCATCCAATGAGTGAGCTGGAACAAGAGCTACTGGGATTCCCAGGATTCTTAGCTTGTGTTATTATTGTTTTGTTGAGGATTAGATGTACTTTTCATATCACCTTTCCATAAGTGCTAGCGTGAGAATAACCTTGGGGTTGATTTTGACCCTATCACTTTCTTCCTTGAATAATATTGCTTTCTCATTACTCTAGAAACAATTAATTGTCATTTTCTAAATATGATCTCCTCTCTGATTTCAAGCCTTGTTTTCTATTCCCCCCATAATAATGTGGGCACAGAGAAAGAACACCATGACCTGAAAACACCTGTACCTTTTTGTATTTATTCCTTTAAAATTCTTTATACATTGCCATTTCCTCCACCTCTGTCAAGCGTTGTCAGCATTTGAAGGATCCCTCAAATACCACTTTCTCCTTCATGAATCTTTTTGCAGTCTTGGGAGGCAAAAAAACTATTTCTATCATCACCCATATTAGCAATTTGAAATTCTTCCATAGCCTTTATCCCATTAAACTGTGCTTTAGAATCATTTTATATATACTTTAAAACTGTTCTATTCTGTGAGCTCTTAGCAAGAAAGATTTCTACTATTTATTGGTACATTAACACAATACTTGAACACAATTCCTTGAATAGGATCTAAAATTTCTGTTGAATCTAAGTGAATAAGTGTTTTGTTTCAAAGTACTATGCAGCTTTTGTGTCCCTTAAAGAATTCTATAACATAAAATAGTTAGAATTGATCATGGGGCATTTAAAACTTGCTCTCCATTAATTATTCTACCAGGCCATTAAAACACTGTATTTCATCTCCTAATGAGGGGATCTAGCAAAATGAACAAAGCTGTCCTTTCACTCTTCACTATGACTACAGCAACACCATGGGTTACAGTGGTGATTACATTGATTTACTGCTAAGTAAATGGACAGTTGTGGACTAGTCAACACTATACTCCACTCACTAGTCACATTAGGTCACAATGTTGCTTCTATTTGCAATGGATGCACTGAGTTAAGGGAAAAATAAAATCTTTTCCTTGTAGGAGCTCTAACAGATCATATTTACTTTTACTTTGATTAAAATTAATACCTAAGAAAAAGTAAAATTTCCAAGGAATGGGTAACATTAAGAAGCACTGATTTGCCTTGATTCAATAATTTAGGAGTATGAAATGTGGTTTGAGAAATGTTATGAACATTCATAGTCACTTAGAGATTTTTACCAGAGCTATTTGGAAATGTGAAATTGAAAGCAGATGAGATTTGGACCTGATGGTAAAGAGCCTTTGTATTTGCCATGAGACAACATAGGATCTCTTCTTCATTACAAAAGATAATGGACAATGGGAGTGTCATTTTTGTACAATCTTATAGACTTGTTTTCTGATCTGTACAGATTTTGTTTCTGTGGTAAGGCATGATTCATTTCAAATTTATGATGTTATATTTTGTAATGGGTTTTTAAAAATTGCTTCATATTCTTTGTGTTTTTTTTTTTGTTTCCCTTTTTCCATTTACTAGACTACATTGACAAAGAATTATGACAGGGAGTATTAGTACACACACACACATATATGCACTCACAGAGAAATACAAATAGGAGAAAATGAAATAGGAAAAACCCTTAGGGTCTTTCTAATGTTCTTCTAAAGTCATTTTTCCCATTTCAACCTATACTTGGACAAATTCATCAAATAAGATATAGTACTTTTTAAAAGTGGGATTATATTATTTTTCTAATTTAATGTCTCATGAAAAAATTTTTCACTTACATTCCCAGGATGGCCTTTCTAAAATTGTTCATTTTTATTAGTAACATGTAGTTGAGTTTAAAAATGATAAAAACTGTGACTTTATTAATCAGGTGAGATTGCTAATAATAATACATACTACATATGTAGTTCACAAAAACAAGGTAACAACAGCATTTGTGGGCTCTAGAAAAGCTCTAATTTCAATTTGAACAAGTTTATTTGAAAGAATTTCTAAATGTTTTTAGAATAATTGTACTAATAAATTATGTTGTTTACCTTTTGCATTTGTATGTATGTATTTTTTTACAAGTGAATTGGAAGTGATACAACATCCATAAAATTTTTCATCTTTGAACCCCTAGTATCTAATATGAGGGAAATTTTGTTGTTGTCTCCATCACTTACTCATTTGCCTGATTTATTTGACTGAATTTCCTGACTGCTGTTCTTTTTCTTTCTTTGTTTCATATTTTAAAAATATATTTTATTGGGGTGGAAAGGGGAGGGAGGGGGGAGCACTGGGGGGTGGTATGGGATGGGAGTAAAAGACAGAAAACTGTACTGAAAAACAATAAAAAATATATTTTATTGATTATGCTATTACAGTTGTCCCATCCCACCCCTTTATTCAACTCCACCCTGCATACCGCCTTCCACCTGCATTCCCTCACTTTAGTGTGTGTCCATGGGTTGTGCATGTAAGTTCTTTGTCTTCTCCATTTCCTATACTATTCTTAACCTCCCCCTGTCTATTTTCTACCTACCATTTATGCTACTTATTCCCTGTACCTTTTCCCCCCCTCTCCCCCTCCCATTCCCCCACTGATAACCCTCCAAGTGATCTCCATTTCTGTGATTCTGTTCCGGTTCTAGTTGTTTGCTTAGTTTTTTTGTTGTTGTTGTTGTTTTTGTTTAGATTAAGTTGTTAATAGTTGTGAGTTTGTTGTCATTTTACTGTTCATATTTTTTATCTTCTTTTTCTTAAGTAAGTCTCTTTACCATTTCTTATAAGGGCTTGGTGATGATGAACTCCTTTAACTTGATCTTATCTGGGAAGCAATTTATCTGCCTTTCCATTCTAAATGATAGTGTTGCTGGATAGAGTAGTCTTGGATGTAGGTCCTTGACCTTCATGAGTTTAAATATTTCTTTCTAGCCCCTTCTTGAGTGTAAGGTTTCTTTTGAGAAATCAGCCTGATAGTCTAATGGGAACTCCTTTGCAGGTAACTGCCTGCTTTTCTCTTGCTGCTTTTAAAATTCTCTCTTCTTGCCCTGGCTGGTGTAGCTCAGTGGATTGAGCACGGGCCTGTGAAGCAAAAGGTTGCGGTTCAATTCCCAGTCAGGACACATGCCTGGGTTGCAGGCCAGGTCCCCAGTAGGGGACGCATGAGAGGCAACCACACATTGATGTTTCTCTCCCACTCTATCTCCTTCCCGTCCCCTCTCTAAAAATAAATAAATAAAATATTAAAAAAAAGATTCTCTCTTCTTTAATCTTGGGTAATGTAATGATGATGTGCCTTGGTGTGTGCTTCCTTGGGTCCAGCTTCTTTGGGACTCTGAGCTTCCTGGGCTTGCTGGAAGTCTATTTTCTTTGCCAGATTGGGGAAGTTTCCTTCATTATTTTTTCAAGTAAGTTTTCAATTGCTTGCTCTTCCTCTTCTTCTTCTGGCACCCCTATGATTTGGATGTTGGAATATTTAAAGTTCTCCCAGAGGTTCCTAAGCCTCTCCTCATATTTTTGAATTCTGGTTTCTTCGTTCTGTTCTGCTTGAATGTTTATTTCTTCCTTCTGTTACAAACCACTGATTTTAGTCCCAGATTCCTTCCTGTCACTGTTGGTTCCCTGTATATTTTCCTTTATTTCACTTTTAATAGCCTTCATTTTTTCCTCTATTTTGTGACCATACTCAAACAATTCTGTAAGGATCCTGATTACCAGTGTTTTGAACTGTGTGTTTGATAGGTTGGCTATCTCGTCATTACTTAGTTGTATTTTTTCTGGAGCTTTGATCTCTTCTCACATTTGGGCCATTTTTTTGTGTGTCAGTGTGCCTGTTATGTAGTAAGGGGCGGAGCCTTAGGTATTCACCAGGGTGGGGCAACCCACATTGCTGTGTTATGATGCTGTATGTGCGGGAGGGGTCCGAGAGGGAACAATGCCACTTGTTCAGCTCTCTTCTGGCTTTCAGTCACTCCTGCTGTTACCCACAAGCAAATTGGACCCTTCTGGTGCTGATTCCCAGGCGGGTAGTTTTGTGTGTGTTCTAGGACCCTGTGGGTCTCTCCAACAAACTCTCCTGTGAGGCTAGGAGTTTCTCCCACCACCTCAACCTTCACAGGTTTTTTCAGTCAGAGGTTTTGAGGCTTTATTTCCCCACAGTGGAACAATGGGTTGTGCTATCTGTCTCATTCCCCAGTTGTTCCTCACGGTTTATCTGTATGCATATATGGGACCACCTGGTCCACCAGCCACTTCCTCGTTCACCCTGGTCCTCTAGCTGCCACCTTGCCTCGGGTCATCTCCACCTATCTCTGCCCCTCCTACTGGTCTGGATGAATGTTTCTTCTTCAACTCCTTGGTTGTCGGACTTCCATACAGTTCAATTTTCTGTCAGTTCTGATTATTTTTTGTTTTTAAATTTGTTGTTGTTCTTCTTTTGGTTGTGCAGGGAGGCACAGTATGTCTACCTATGCTTCCATCTTAGCCAGAAGTCTCTGTTCTTTTTCTTTTTCACTGATCTACTTGTGTTCTTCTTTTAGGTGAAATCTTTAACAGAACAAACTTTGTACTTGTTCAAATAGTCATTGACTCAATTAAAATAAAATTATCACCTTAAAAGTCCTCATAACAAGAAGAAAAAATTTCAACTATGTGTGGTAATGGATGTTAACTAGACTTATTAGGGTGCTCATTTTACAATATACACAAATCATTATGGAGGAGATCTTAAATTAATATAATATTATATGTCAATTATACTTCAATTGAAAAAAAAGTATAAACATTGCCCCTATGTTCATTTCAGCATTATTTATAATAGCCAAGATTTGGAAGCAGTCTAAGTGCCCATCAGTAGATGAGTGGATAAAAAAAAAGCTCTGGTATTGTTATTCTATTAGAGTTGTCCCAATTTTTCCCCCTTTGCTTTCCTCTGATCATCTCACCCCAGCCCCTCACTCTCATAGTCCATTCTCACACTGTTGTCCATGCCTGTGTGGGTCATTCATACATGTTCTTTTACTTGTTCCTTCTCCTTCTTTCCATCATTATCTCCCTCCCCCATCCCCTCTGGTCACTGTCAGGCTATTCCATGTTCCCACCCCTGTGGTTCTATTTTGTTCATTAGTTTATTTGGTTCATTAGATTCCTCTTATAGGTGGGATCATGTGACATTTGTCCTCTACCAACTGACTTACTTCACTTAGCATGATATTCTTCAGTTCTATTGGGACAACTGTAATATAATAACAATAAAAAATGATTTTTAAAAAAGAATGTAGAACAGAGCTTAAAAAGCCAAATAGCCAACTGAAGTTACCAAAAACAGCTGATATATAGTGGATTTGGACTAATAATGAGAGCTATCTAGTACTGCTTTTCCTTATACAATTGGTATTTCTTATTATACTCTTACCAAAGGCAAAGGGTCCAGGATAATAAAGATTGTTTTGTGAACTGAAAAAAAAAGCTGTGGTATATTTACATAATGAAATACTATACAATAGTAAAAAAGATGGAGCTCTCACATTTTTACATGGACCTGTATGTAAATTATGCTAAGCATTGATGGACCTGGAAAAATTATGCTCAGTGAATTAAGCCAGTCAGTAAAGAAAATACCACATGATCTCACTTCTGTGTGGAATCTAATGAACACAATAAACCAATGAACTAAATAATAACAAAAGTTTAGATACATAGAGCAGACTGACAGCTTCCATAAAGAAAGTGGGGGGGGGTATAAAAAATGGCGAAGGGATTAACCATAGAAAATTTATGCCCAATCCCTGGACACGCACAACAATATAGCGATTGGCTTTGGGAGGGGAGAGAATGGGTCCAGTTGGAAGTGAGGAAAGGGAGAAAAAGTGGGAACAACTGTAACAGCATAAACAATAAAATAAAGTAAAAACACCCCCCCCCAAAAAAAACAACCTGGACCTTTGTACTCTGTGTCACCAAATAAATTTTCTTATTTTTAAAATGCATTTTGCTTACAGTGGCCTTGTAATACAGTTTTGTATCAGGTATTGTGATCCCTCCTACCTTGTTCTTAAAATTGCTGCAGCTCTCCAGGGTCATTTACACTTCCATATAAATTTTTGAAATGTTTGTTCTAGATCTATGAAATATATCATTGACATTTTAATAAGGATTGCATTGAATCTATAAATTGCTTTGGGTAATATGTACATTTTGATGTTAATTCTTCCAGTCTATGGACATGGTATATTTTTCCACTTATTTGTGTCTTCCTTAATTTCTTTCTTCAGTGTTGTGTAGTTTTCTGAGTACAGGTCTTTCACCTCCTTGGTGAGCTTTATTCCTAGGTACTATATTTTTCTTTTTGCTGTAGCAAATGAGATTTTTTTCCTGAACAGACACTTCTCCAAAGAGGACATACACAGGACCCAGAGACATATGAAAAGATGCTCAGCATCACTAGCCATCAGAGAGATACAAATTAAAAACACAATGAGGTACCACTTCACACTGGTCAGAATGGCCATCATAAACAAATCAACAGCAAGTATTGGAGAGGTTGTGAAGAAAAGGGAACCCTAGTGCACTGTTGGTGGGATTGCAGACTGGTGTAGCCACTGTGGGTAACAGTATGGAATTTTCTCAGAAAACTAAAAATGGAACTGCCTTTTGACCCAGCAATTCCACTGCTGGGATTATACCCTAAGAATCCTGAAACACCAATCCAAAAGAACCCATGTACCCCAATGTTCATAGCAGGCCAGTTTACAATAGGCAAGTGCTAGAAGCAACCTAAGTGTCCATCAGTAAATGAGTGGATCAAAAAACTGTGGTGCATTCACACAATGGAATACTACACAGCAAAAAGAAAGAGAGAGTGCCTACTCTTTGCAAGATCATGGATAGAACTGGAGAGCATTATACTAAGTGAAATAAGCCAGGTGGTGAAAGACAAATGCCATATGATCTCACATATTAGTGGAAACTAATCAAGAAAACAAACGAGCAAGCAATATAACCGGAAATACAGAAATAAAGAACAAACTGACAGTAACCAGAGGGGAGGTGTGAGGGAATAATGGGAGGAAAAAGGGTGAAGGATTTTCAGGAACCTGTATAAAGGACTCATGGACAAAACCAAAGGGGAATAGGATCAAGGGTGTGAAGTGGGGATGGCTGGGGTGGGGGGAGTGGTGGTGGGAAAATGGAGACAACTGTACTTGAATAATACTTTTAAAAATCTAAAAAAAGGAGAGAAAAAACCCTGTTCCTACTCTTTTCTATTTCTATGAGCAGAACCACAATACAGCCAGTTTTTCAGAACAGATTTTCTTTCTCCATATGGTAAAGTTCCTGAGTCAGGCACAAACTACACCCATGCCCCCTTTCCCATCCCCACATCTAGCATCTCAGTTGGTCTGTGCAACATTTCTTAGCCATGTGCTACACAGGTCTGGTCTCCCTAAGGGAAGTTATGCATCCCATTGTCCATTCTTGTCAGTTCTTCCATAGAGATTCTATTAAAATAAGTCTAAAATAAGTCTAAACATATCCCTGTCCCTTCAGTTTCTTCAGCAGAGCATAATAGCAGCCAATACTCATATAGTAGCCTTTGTTACATGATAGAGGATATTGGAAATCTTTAATGCTATTAACTGGTTTAATCCTTAACAAAACTTTATAATGAAAGGATTAATATTATCTCCATTATACAGGTGTAAATCTGAATCACAAAAAGATTAAAGAACAGGTAACAATGAGCAGAGCTTGGACTTGCACCACAGCTGTAGGACTTCAGAAACTCATTATTAACTTTATTGTGGTAATCACTTTATATGTATAAAGTGATTGTCCTTTCTGGTCTTTCTTTCAGTGGCTTTTTTTTTTTTAATTTCCTGAAAATAGCATATATGTTTTATGTCTTGGATGTCTTTCATACTTTTTTCCATTCACCTGGGATACTCTCCCCATGGCCATGTCCACACCAAACTTGTCTATTTGGTTATCTCCTCTCTCAAAAAGGAATGCATATTAACTTCTTCAGAACATTCTCCTGACCTCCTTGTCTTTATCTCATGAGATGCCAGGGATATATCTCTACCACTGGACTTATTAACTACTATTATATATTTTTTGCTTATTTGTTGTCCTTATTTAAGAAAAAGATCACGAGGCTAACACTGTTTAACAACAGTAATTTCTACATTGCAAGGTACAAAATGGACACAACAAACTATTTGTTTACTAGATTGATGAATAAATAAAGATCCATAGAAATAATATTTCTGATGAAAGGTAAAATAACAATAACTCTGCTTTGGTAATTGCCTTCTTTTTGAGATTATATGATTAGGGTATTTAAGTTAACTTTTTTTTACACTGAATTATTTTTTTATTTATAATTTTTTAATTTTAATTGTTGTTCAAGTAGAGTTTTCTGTCTTTTACTCCCATCCCAGCCCACCCACCCAGACCTCCCACTCCCTCCCATTTCCACCCCCCCCCCAGTTTTGGTCCATGTGTCTTTCATACTTGTTCCTGTAAACCCTTCCCCTTTTCCCCTGAAATTCCCTCCCCTCTCCCCTCTGGACACTGTCGGCCCATTCTCTATTTCAGTGTCATTAGTTATATTTTGCTTGTTTGTTTGTTTTGTTGCTTAGCTTCCTGTTAAAGGTGAGATCATGTGGTATTTGTCTTTCACCACCTGGCTTATTTTAAGTTAACTTTTTAAAAAGATTTTTATTTGTTTTCTTTTAGAGAGGGGAAGGGAGGGAGAAAGAGGGGAGAGAAACATCAGTGTGTGGTTGCCTCTTACCTGCCCCTATCGGGCACCCAGCCCACAACCCAGAAATGTGCCCTTACTGGGAATTGAACCAGCAACTCTTTGACTTGCAGGCTGGCACTCCATCCACTGAGCCACACCAGCCAGGGTGATGACTAGGGTATTTAAAGCATGTTTTAGAGTCTGGCATGTAGTATGAGCTCTCAAAAAATAGCACTGTGATAATTATAATAACTTTGAAATAGACCTCTACTTTTCTTCCTGACAATGCCTTTGAAGAATGGATAAATGGAAAGAAAATGGGAAAGAAGAAAATTAGGAGCAGATAGGTTGGAGGCGGGAAAGAAAAGTCAAGAAAATTTCCAATAGGGTAACTCAAGGTATAAGCAATAATAAGAAGATTAAGATTTGAATAATGAGTGCAAGACATAAAAAAGAAGAAAGCTTAAGTGTGGGAATTTAATAATTAACCCAGAAGTTATATCATAAACCCCTTGCATTTAGTGAGCATTCAATAAATACTTGATTCATTGATTGGTTGATTATTTGTGAGAGTAAGTACTAAACTCTTCAGTAAGTAACCTGAAGTCTGGCTCTTCTCACAGAGTATGGCCTGAGATAAACATGGTCTTAGTACAGTCTTCTGAATAAGGCTAGAGAGTCAATAAAATATGCTTTTCTTTCTTTCTCTCTTCCCTCACCCCTTGGGTGTCTGTATATACCCAGAGTTTTTTTGTCAATTCCATTTGTTTCTAAGCAAAAAAATCAAGCAAGAAACTGTTGAAACTCCTCATTAAATGCTTAATATCCATATTCTCATCCATGAACATGCACATTGACCTCTTCTCTTGATAAGCAGGCACCTAAATGGGCTGTAGATCAATCTGCCCATTCTTGATAAGCAGATCAAATGGGTCAATATGCTCTATAGCCATTCTCAGCACTGAGTAAGGAGGGAAACATGCTGTGGAAGACAAGGAAAGGTGTTGATTCATTTCAAATCTTTTCTCCTGGCACCTCTTTAGTAGTTGGCTATTCCATGACTACTGTACTGCAATCTACCCAGTTTCCGATTTCATCATCCTCTCTTCACAGCATCCTGAGAGTCTCTAGCCATTTCCTGAGCCTGTGCAGTGTAAGGAACATCAACCACTTTGAAAAGCAGCTCCAGGGATGCAAAATGCATTTTATTTTTTTCCACTAAAAGTTATACAAAGTTTATTTTATTTCTTTTTATTGTTGTTCAAGTACAGTTGTCTCCATTTTCACCCACCATGCCCCCCAGATTCACCTATCCCCACCTCCCACCCTTAAGCCTCCGCCCTTTAAATTTGTCCATGTGTCCTTTATACACATTACTTGATGGCCCTTCCTCTATTATACCCCATTATTTCTCTTCCCCTCCTCTCTGGTTACTGGCACTGTTCTTTACTTCAATGTTTCTGGTTGTATTTTGCTTGCTTGTTTGTTTTGTTGATTAAGTTCCACTAATATGTGAGATCATATGGCTTTTGTCTTTCACTGCCTGGCTTATTTCACTTAGCATAATACTCTCCAGTCACATCCCTGCTGTCACAAAGGGCAGGAGTTCTTTCTTTCTGCTGCATAGTATTCCATTGAATAAATGCACCACAGTTTTTTGATCCACTCATTTACTGATGGACACTTAGGTTGCTTCTAGCACTTGCCTATTGTAAATTGGCCTGCTATGAACATTGGGGTGCATGGGTGCTTTTGGATTGGTGTTTCAGGATTCTTAGGGTATAATCCCAGCAGTGGAATTGCTGGGTCAAAAGGCAGTTCCATTTTTAGTTTTCTGAGAAAATTCCATACTGTTACCCACAGTGGCTACACCAGTCTGCAATCCCACCAACAGTGCACTAGGGTTCCCTTTTCTTCACAACCTCTCCAATACTTGCTGTTGATTTGTTTATGATGGCCATTCTGACCAGTGTGAAGTGGTACCTCATTGTGTTTTTAATTTGTATCTCTCTGATGGCTAGTGATGCTGAGCATCTTTTCATATGTCTCTGGGTCCTGTGTATGTCCTCTTTGGAGAAGTGTCTGTTCAGGAAAAAAATCTCATTTGCTACAGCAAAAAGAAAAATATAGTACCTAGGAATAAAGCTCACCAAGGAGGTGAAAGACCTGTACTCAGAAAACTACACAACACTGAAGAAAGAAATTAAGGAAGACACAAATAAGTGGAAAAATATACCATGTCCATAGACTGGAAGAATTAACATCAAAATGTACATATTACCCAAAGCAATTTATAGATTCAATGCAATCCTTATTAAAATGTCAATGATATATTTCATAGATCTAGAACAAACATTTCAAAAATTTATATGGAAGTGTAAATGACCCTGGAGAGCTGCAGCAATTTTAAGAACAAGGTAGGAGGGATCACAATACCTGATACAAAACTGTATTACAAGGCCACTGTAAGCAAAATGCATTTTAAAAATAAGAAAATTTATTTGGTGACACAGAGTACAAAGGTCCAGGTTGTTTTTTTTGGGGGGGGGTGTTTTTACTTTATTTTATTGTTTATGCTGTTACAGTTGTTCCCACTTTTTCTCCCTTTCCTCACTTCCAACTGGACCCATTCTCTCCCCTCCCAAAGCCAATCGCTATATTGTTGTGCGTGTCCAGGGATTGGGCATAAATTTTCTATGGTTAATCCCTTCGCCATTTTTTATACCCCCCCCCACTTTCTTTATGGAAGCTGTCAGTCTGCTCTATGTATCTAAACTTTTGTTATTATTTAGTTCATTGGTTTATTGTGTTCATTAGATTCCACACAGAAGTGAGATCATGTGGTATTTTCTTTACTGACTGGCTTAATTCACTGAGCATAATTTTTCCAGGTCCATCAATGCTTAGCATAATTTACATACAGGTCCATGTAAAAATGTGAGAGCTCCATCTTTTTTACTATTGTATAGTATTTCATTATGTAAATATACCACAGCTTTTTTTTTCAGTTCACAAAACAATCTTTATTATCCTGGACCCTTTGCCTTTGGTAAGAGTATAATAAGAAATACCAATTGTATAAGGAAAAGCAGTACTAGATAGCTCTCATTATTAGTCCAAATCCACTATATATCAGCTGTTTTTGGTAACTTCAGTTGGCTATTTGGCTTTTTAAGCTCTGTTCTACATTCTTTTTTAAAAATCATTTTTTATTGTTATTATATTACAGTTGTCCCAATAGAACTGAAGAATATCATGCTAAGTGAAGTAAGTCAGTTGGTAGAGGACAAATGTCACATGATCCCACCTATAAGAGGAATCTAATGAACCAAATAAACTAATGAACAAAATAGAACCACAGGGGTGGGAACATGGAATAGCCTGACAGTGACCAGAGGGGATGGGGGAGGGAGATAATGATGGAAAGAAGGAGAAGGAACAAGTAAAAGAACATGTATGAATGACCCACACAGGCATGGACAACAGTGTGAGAATGGACTATGAGAGTGAGGGGCTGGGGTGAGATGATCAGAGGAAAGCAAAGGGGGAAAAATTGGGACAACTCTAATAGAATAACAATACCAGAGCTTTTTTTTTATCCACTCATCTACTGATGGGCACTTAGACTGCTTCCAAATCTTGGCTATTATAAATAATGCTGAAATGAACATAGGGGCAATGTTTATACTTTTTTTTCAATTGAAGTATAATTGACATATAATATTATATTAATTTAAGATCTCCTCCATAATGATTTGTGTATATTGTAAAATGAGCACCCTAATAAGTCTAGTTAACATCCATTACCACACATAGTTGAAATTTTTTCTTCTTGTTATGAGGACTTTTAAGGTGATAATTTTATTTTAATTGAGTCAATGACTATTTGAACAAGTACAAAGTTTGTTCTGTTAAAGATTTCACCTAAAAGAAGAACACAAGTAGATCAGTGAAAAAGAAAAAGAACAGAGACTTCTGGCTAAGATGGAAGCATAGGTAGACATACTGTGCCTCCCTGCACAACCAAAAGAAGAACAACAACAAATTTAAAAACAAAAAATAATCAGAACTGACAGAAAATTGAACTGTATGGAAGTCCGACAACCAAGGAGTTGAAGAAGAAACATTCATCCAGACCAGTAGGAGGGGCAGAGATAGGTGGAGATGACCCGAGGCAAGGTGGCAGCTAGAGGACCAGGGTGAACGAGGAAGTGGCTGGTGGACCAGGTGGTCCCATATATGCATACAGATAAACCGTGAGGAACAACTGGGGAATGAGACAGATAGCACAACCCATTGTTCCACTGTGGGGAAATAAAGCCTCAAAACCTCTGACTGAAAAAACCTGTGAAGGTTGAGGTGGTGGGAGAAACTCCTAGCCTCACAGGAGAGTTTGTTGGAGAGACCCACAGGGTCCTAGAACACACACAAAACTACCCGCCTGGGAATCAGCACCAGAAGGGTCCAATTTGCTTGTGGGTAACAGCAGGAGTGACTGAAAGCCAGAAGAGAGCTGAACAAGTGGCATTGTTCCCTCTCGGACCCCTCCCGCACATACAGCATCATAACACAGCAATGTGGGTTGCCCCACCCTGGTGAATACCTAAGGCTCCGCCCCTTACTACATAACAGGCACACTGACACACAAAAAAATGGCCCAAATGTGAGAAGAGATCAAAGCTCCAGAAAAAATACAACTAAGTAATGACGAGATAGCCAACCTATCAAACACACAGTTCAAAACACTGGTAATCAGGATCCTTACAGAATTGTTTGAGTATGGTCACAAAATAGAGGAAAAAATGAAGGCTATTAAAAGTGAAATAAAGGAAAATATACAGGGAACCAACAGTGACAGGAAGGAATCTGGGACTAAAATCAGTGGTTTGTAACAGAAGGAAGAAATAAACATTCAAGCAGAACAGAACGAAGAAACCAGAATTCAAAAATATGAGGAGAGGCTTAGGAACCTCTGGGAGAACTTTAAATATTCCAACATCCAAATCATAGGGGTGCCAGAAGAAGAAGAGGAAGAGCAAGCAATTGAAAACTTACTTGAAAAAATAATGAAGGAAACTTCCCCAATCTGGCAAAGAAAATAGACTTCCAGCAAGCCCAGGAAGCTCAGAGTCCCAAAGAAGCTGGACCCAAGGAAGCACACACCAAGGCACATCATCATTACATTACCCAAGATTAAAGAAGAGAGAATCTTTTTTTTAATATTTTATTTATTTATTTTTAGAGAGGGGACGGGAAGGAGATAGAGTGGGAGAGAAACATCAATGTGTGGTTGCCTCTCATGCGTCCCCTACTGGGGACCTGGCCTGCAACCCAGGCATGTGTCCTGACTGGGAATTGAACCGCAACCTTTTGCTTCACAGGCCCGTGCTCAATCCACTGAGCTACACCAGCCAGGGCAAGAAGAGAGAATTTTAAAAGCAGCAAGAGAAAAGCAGGCAGTTACCTGCAAAGGAGTTCCCATTAGACTATCAGGCTGATTTCTCAAAAGAAACCTTACACTCAAGAAGGGGCTAGAAAGAAATATTTAAACTCATGAAGGTCAAGGACCTACATCCAAGACTACTCTATCCAGCAACACTATCATTTAGAATGGAAAGGCAGATAAATTGCTTCCCAGATAAGATCAAGTTAAAGGAGTTCATCATCACCAAGCCCTTATAAGAAATGGTAAAGAGACTTACTTAAGAAAAAGAAGATAAAAAATATGAACAGTAAAATGACAACAAACTCACAACTATTAACAACTTAATCTAAACAAAAACAACAACAACAACAAAAAAACTAAGCAAACAACTAGAACCGGAACAGAATCACAGAAATGGAGATCACTTGGAGGGTTATCAGTGGGGGAATGGGAGGGGGAGAGGGGGGGAAAAGGTACAGGGAATAAGTAGCATAAATGGTAGGTAGAAAATAGACAGGGGGAGGTTAAGAATAGTATAGGAAATGGAGAAGACAAAGAACTTACATGCACAACCCATGGACACACACTAAAGTGAGGGAATGCAGGTGGAAGGCGGTATGCAGGGTGGAGTTGAATAAAGGGGTGGGATGGGACAACTGTAATAGCATAATCAATAAAATATATTTTTTATTGTTTTTCAGTACAGTTTTCTGTCTTTTACTCCCATCCCATACCACCCCCCAGTGCTCCCCCCTCCCTCCCCTTTCCACCCCAATAAAATATATTTTTAAAATATGAAACAAAGAAAGAAAAAGAACAGCAGTCAGGAAATTCAGTCAAATAAATCAGGCAAATGAGTAAGTGATGGAGACAACAACAAAATTTCCCTCATATTAGATACTAGGGGTTCAAAGATGAAAAATTTTATGGATGTTGTATCACTTCCAATTCACTTGTAAAAAAATACATACATACAAATGCAAAAGGTAAACAACATAATTTATTAGTACAATTATTCTAAAAACATTTAGAAATTCTTTCAAATAAACTTGTTCAAATTGAAATTAGAGCTTTTCTAGAGCCCACAAATGCTGTTGTTACCTTGTTTTTGTGAACTACATATGTAGTATGTATTATTATTAGCAATCTCACCTGATTAATAAAGTCACAGTTTTTATCATTTTTAAACTCAACTACATGTTACTAATAAAAATGAACAATTTTAGAAAGGCCATCCTGGGAATGTAAGTGAAAAATTTTTTCATGAGACATTAAATTAGAAAAATAATATAATCCCACTTTTAAAAAGTACTATATCTTATTTGATGAATTTGTCCAAGTATAGGTTGAAATGGGAAAAATGACTTTAGAAGAACATTAGAAAGACCCTAAGGGTTTTTCCTATTTCATTTTCTCCTATTTGTATTTCTCTGTGAGTGCATATATGTGTGTGTGTGTACTAATACTCCCTGTCATAATTCTTTGTCAATGTAGTCTAGTAAATGGAAAAAGGGAAACAAAAAAAAAAACACAAAGAATATGAAGCAATTTTTAAAAACCCATTACAAAATATAACATCATAAATTTGAAATGAATCATGCCTTACCACAGAAACAAAATCTGTACAGATCAGAAAACAAGTCTATAAGATTGTACAAAAATGACACTCCCATTGTCCATTATCTTTTGTAATGAAGAAGAGATCCTATGTTGTCTCATGGCAAATACAAAGGCTCTTTACCATCAGGTCCAAATCTCATCTGCTTTCAATTTCACATTTCCAAATAGCTCTGGTAAAAATCTCTAAGTGACTATGAATGTTCATAACATTTCTCAAACCACATTTCATACTCCTAAATTATTGAATCAAGGCAAATCAGTGCTTCTTAATGTTACCCATTCCTTGGAAATTTTACTTTTTCTTAGGTATTAATTTTAATCAAAGTAAAAGTAAATATGATCTGTTAGAGCTCCTACAAGGAAAAGATTTTATTTTTCCCTTAACTCAGTGCATCCATTGCAAATAGAAGCAACATTGTGACCTAATGTGACTAGTGAGTGGAGTATAGTGTTGACTAGTCCACAACTGTCCATTTACTTAGCAGTAAATCAATGTAATCACCACTGTAACCCATGGTGTTGCTGTAGTCATAGTGAAGAGTGAAAGGACAGCTTTGTTCATTTTGCTAGATCCCCTCATTAGGAGATGAAATACAGTGTTTTAATGGCCTGGTAGAATAATTAATGGAGAGCAAGTTTTAAATGCCCCATGATCAATTCTAACTATTTTATGTTATAGAATTCTTTAAGGGACACAAAAGCTGCATAGTACTTTGAAACAAAACACTTATTCACTTAGATTCAACAGAAATTTTAGATCCTATTCAAGGAATTGTGTTCAAGTATTGTGTTAATGTACCAATAAATAGTAGAAATCTTTCTTGCTAAGAGCTCACAGAATAGAACAGTTTTAAAGTATATATAAAATGATTCTAAAGCACAGTTTAATGGGATAAAGGCTATGGAAGAATTTCAAATTGCTAATATGGGTGATGATAGAAATAGTTTTTTTGCCTCCCAAGACTGCAAAAAGATTCATGAAGGAGAAAGTGGTATTTGAGGGATCCTTCAAATGCTGACAACGCTTGACAGAGGTGGAGGAAATGGCAATGTATAAAGAATTTTAAAGGAATAAATACAAAAAGGTACAGGTGTTTTCAGGTCATGGTGTTCTTTCTCTGTGCCCACATTATTATGGGGGGAATAGAAAACAAGGCTTGAAATCAGAGAGGAGATCATATTTAGAAAATGACAATTAATTGTTTCTAGAGTAATGAGAAAGCAATATTATTCAAGGAAGAAAGTGATAGGGTCAAAATCAACCCCAAGGTTATTCTCACGCTAGCACTTATGGAAAGGTGATATGAAAAGTACATCTAATCCTCAACAAAACAATAATAACACAAGCTAAGAATCCTGGGAATCCCAGTAGCTCTTGTTCCAGCTCACTCATTGGATGAAAATTCCACAACAGGAGAAACAAGTGCGGAAGGTCAAAGGCTGCTGCCCCACTCAGTGCCCTGCTTGTAAAGCAGTGTTATCATTCCAGTCCCCATCTCCAGAGTTGTGGCACAGAGATTTTGCTCAGTGGGAAGAGAATGTCTATAAGAAGAGACTTTCTTAACTCTCCCCAAGGAACTAACTTTATTTGAAACATAGATTGAGCAAGTTCAAGCATAACATTGCTCTAAAAAACAATGGAGATTCTGGTGGTAAGCATAGAGAATAATCCAGTAGCTCTATAAAAACTTCAAGCTAGAGTCTTGGCCACAGAAACAAGATGACAAAGGGAACATCATTGTTTGGAAAGGGTCACAATAAGACACAAACATTGTGCTGCCGCTCTGGCTCAAAGGCTTACCACCTTCAGAAGTCAACATGTGGCAAGTGTGGCTACCCTGACAAGATGGAGAGAAAGTATAACTAGAATGTCAAGGCTAAAAGATGAAATATAACCAGGACTTGTCAAATGAGGCACCTAAAAATAGTATACTGCAGCCCTAGCTGGGCTCAGTTGGTTGCAGCACTGTCCAGTACAACAAAAGGTTGAGGGTTCAATTCCCAATCAGGGGATATCTCTCTCTCTCTTTCTCTCTCTTCCCACTTCTTCCTCTAAACATATCCTCAAGTCATGATTTTTTAAAAAATCATGTACCACAGATTCAGGCATGGATTCTGTAAAGAAACAATGAACACCTAAACCAAAGAGGGCAGCTGTTGCAGCATCCAGTTCATCTTAAGGATTTCAACAATAAGTCGTGCAATAAATGTTCTAGTTAAAAAAAAAACTTCAATCTAATCCATATGCTACCTAGTTTACCAGAAGATCCAGGGAAAAAGATATCAAATAAGAGCCAAAAAAACCCCACAAAAAAACCCCCATGAAGACTGGGCTAAAACTACCCCTGTTAAGGCTCTTGAATTTAATTGGCTATTGTCAAAAAGTAAGTCCTTAACAAAATACTAGCAAACCACATTCTGCAACATATTAAAAGGAACATATACCATGACAATGTGGGACATATCAGGTATGCAATGTTCATTTAACATCCAAAATAAAAGTAATGTAATATACCTTATAAAAAAGTAAATAAAAGACAAAACTACATGATGATCTCAATAAATACATGGAAAGAATTGACAATATTTGATATCTGTTCATGATTTAAAAATGTTCAAAAAGTAGAAATAGAAGGAAATATTTCTAAGAAAATAACCATGCAAATGTCACATTATACTTAATTGTGAAATAAAATGTTTTGCCCCTAAGATCAGGATGTCAAGAAAGGATCACTACTCTTACCATTTCTATTAAATGTTGTACTAGAGGTTCTGGTGAGATTAATTAAGAAAGAAAAAGAAATAAAGGCATCCAAGTTGGAAAAAAGTAAAACTCTCTCTACAGATAATATTGTCTTATATATTGAAAATCCTAAGGAATACACTAAAAAAATAATTAGACCTAATAAATGAGAGCACTGAGGTTGCTAGGCACATGATCAATTATAGAAGCATCAATTATATTTTTATACACTAACAATAATAAACCATTCTAAAACAAAATTTATCACATAATTTTATCTTTAATAGCATTCAAAATAATAAATTACTTAGGAATAAATTTACCAAAACAAGTATAAAATTTACACAGGTATCCCCCATTGTTTGAAAGTTTGCCTTTGTGCCACTTTGCTTTTACAAAGGACATGCATTACTACCTCTTTTCCCTAACTGAAAGACACTCAGAGAGGATTTACATGTTTACAAAAAAAAAAAAAAAGAGGTCAAAAGTGAAAATGGAATTCGCAGCACACACCTTAAACAGTAACAGTGTCACCACCAAGCTCCTTCTGTGGGAACTACTCTCAGAATCTCAGCATCAGGCTACCATAAACTTTGAATTGTGTCTGAGCATGTTTTTAATCTCTATTTTGTGTGTTAGTTAGCAAGATGTGTCCCAAGATATCAGCAAAGCCTATGAGAACTCATCAAGGTGTTAGCCTTAGCTTAAAAGTGGACATAATTAAGCATATCCATCATAGTAAACAAAATAAAAACATAAATTCATGATAATTACTTCTTTGCTTAATGCTATTTTGGCCTATAAAAGGTTTTATCAGAATGCTCTACTTTCCAGTAGGAGGGGAAATGTGTATTCTGAAAGATATCAAAGACCTAAGTAAATGGAAAGACGTTGTGGATTACAAGACGTCATACTGTTAAAACAGTGATAGTCCCTCAAATTTATGTATACCTTATTCACAATTCCTATCAAAATTCTAACTAGTTCCTCTGCAGAACTGGACAAATTGACCCTAAAATTCACATGGACATGGAATGGACTGAGAATAGCCAAAACAATCCTGAATGAGTCAAAGTTGGAAGACTCACACTTCCTTACTTCAAAGTTTAAAGTTACAATAATTACTATAGTTTGTTACTGGCATAAAGATAGATATATAGATCAATGGAATATAATGGACAGCCTAGAAATAAATCTTCATTTTGCAGTTAATTTAGTTTCAAAAGGGCTGCCAAGACATTCAATGGAGAAAGAGTAGTATTTTCAACAAATGGAGCTGACAGGACTAAATTATCCATGTTCAAAAGAATGAAGTTGGACCCATCTCTTACATCGCATACAAAAAATAAGTCAAAATAGAAATGTAAGTGCCACAGCTATTAAACTCTTAGAAGAAAACATGGAGTAAATTATTGTGACCTTGGATTAAGCAATGGTTTCTTAAATAGCATACCAAAATCAAAGCATAAGCAACAAGAGAAGAAAAGTAAATTGGATTTCATCAAAATTTTAAAAAACACTTTTGTGCTTCAAAGGGCACCATTAAGAAAATGAAAAGACAATACATAGAATGGCAGAAAATATTTGCAAATCATATACAGGGGTCAGCAAAAGCAGGTTCATAGTTGTGAGTATATGAAACACAGATTATTATTGCATTATTATTTATTAATTCTTGTATTATTCATTTGTATTACAACTCTAAACTTACTTTTGCCCACTCCTGTATATAAGGAGCTTTTACCTAGAATATATAAAGAACTCTCATAGATTGACAATAAATACACAAATAACCCAATTAAAATAGGCAAAATATCTGAATAAACATTCCTTCAAAGAATATGTACAAATACTCTGAAAGGACATGAAAAATGCTGACTGTCATTAACCATCAGGGAAATGCAAGCTGAAACCACAGTGAGATATCACTTTACACACAATTGCATAGCTATCATCAAAAAATAGATAACATGCTTTGGTGAGGATATGGAGAAATGAGAACCATGAAATACTGCTACTGGGAAAGTGAAATTGTACAGATACTTTGAACAGTCTCACAGTTCCTCTAAATGTTAAGTATAGTTACCACATGACCAAAAAATTCCATTCCTAGGTATATACCCCAAAGAAATGAAAATGTATGTCATACAACAAATTATATGCAAATGTTTATATTAGCATTATTCATAGTAGAAAAATATATATATCTGCAGTTGAATATCATTTGGTAATAAAAAAGAAGTGAAGTACTGATACACAAAACAATATAGATAAGTCTTGAAAACATTATGTTAAGTGAAAAGCCAGCCACAAAACACCACATTATCTAATATAACATTTATATGAAATGTCCAGAATATGTTATTCTATAGACAAAAATATATTTGTGGTTGCCAAGGGCTGAGGTCATTGGGAAAAATAGGGAGTGGCTACTAATATGTATGGTGCTTCTTTTGGGGATGATGACAATATTCTAAAATTTATTATGGTGATGGTTGTACAACCATATAAATATACTAAAAACCATTGAATTATGCAATTTAAATGTGTAAACTGTATGAAATGTGAATTAAATCAAAATACATATAGCTGTATATTCTCCATCAATATAGAGAGCAGAGGGGATGAGTTAGAAGAAGAGTCTTTTTTTCTAATGAGACACATTGAAAATATGATCTAGGGAAATGTAAGCAAAGTAATGTATCAAGGTGTGTGTGTGTGTGTGTGTGTGTGTGTGTGTGTGTGTGTGTGTGTTTAGTCCAGCACAAATAACAATATCACACTCAAGCACACCATGACATTTTAGGTGGGATGTTCAAATTAAAACTATGAATTATTACACCCATATTATTACTCTACCAACCACACTCAAGCAGGCCTTGCTGGACCCTGTATATTTCTCACCCAAGAATGTTTGGATGTTTATTGATTTTAGAGAGTGAGGAAGCGGGAGGGACAGGGGAGAGAGATAGACAGAGACAGAGACATTACTTGGTTGCCTCCTGTATGCACCCCACCAGGGATCAAACCCCCAACCTACGTATATGCCCTGACCAGGGATCAAACTCACGACCTTTGGGTGTATGGAATGATACTCCAACCAACTGAGTCACACCAGCCAGAGCTAGACCTATATTTTTGAAGAGATAAAAACTGTTTCTCCTTTAAGGTACTGAAAATGAGTCTATACTCCAGTATTTTCCCCTGCACAAAATACTGCATTATTATAGGAAAGAATCTGTGTTCTCCTGATAGTTTGAAGCTGAATTTTATCTTTTAACTCTTTAATTTCTAAAGTCTCAAAGGCTTGGTCTGTGATTATTACATTATGCTTGCAATGCTACAGTGGCTGATTCTTTTCTCCTATATCACTGTCCTTTTGCAAGCCCAGAAATAAATCTAAAATTTCACAGTCATGTTCTTTTCATATGATTATTCAAGTAAAATATGAACTTTCTTGATATTTTGGCAAGAACAAACTTTACAAGTTTCTTTAGTGAAAATTAAGGTCAAAAGTATATAAAATTGAAGTTCAGAGAAGATGAACAAAATCATGCATGCCTGGAATAGCTTATGAAGAAACATTAAACAAGAGAGACTAAATTTGGAAAGCTGGGAATAGTGGATGACTAAGTGGAAGCATAATTATATACAAATATTTGATAGATGTCAAAGGAGAGAGAAGTGACACATAGAAGCCAAGAATACAGAGAAATAATTAACAATGTCACTTTGATTTTTTTCAAAAAAAGGAAAATCAAAATGACAACTAAAAGGGGAAGCTACTGGAATAATCTGATATTGAAAAATTTTGCTAGATTGCAGGGTATCAGAAATGTTTTTCTTGTGTGTCTGTAAAAAGGTCCAAAGTTATGCTAACAATTCCCTTTAAGACACAACATTTGCATGCTTTCTATTACTTTAAGAAGCAAAAAATGGGGGCAATTGAACAAAGAGATTAGCGTTCTACATTGATAATCACTGTTCAGAAATATGTGTTTTGGGAGATGTTAAACAAACACAGCAGGCTCTTTTTCAGTAGCTACAGCTCCTAATGATGGCTTCCATAGCCAGAGTAGAATGGATACTTGTAAGATGCTGATTTTTTCACAGTAATATAATTTCTTTTATTAGACAATGAAGTGAGCTCTGGAAGCATTATTTGGAACACTTGATGCTCATTCATTACATTTCACTTCATAATTTTAATAATGGATACATGTAATTTCTGCTTTACATATATATTTCCTCTTATGGAAAAAGTATATGCCATATGACAAAGTGAGAAAACAGTAAACTTTCAAAGGTGATTGAATATCAGGTGTTTTCCTATACTGGGCATTAAGTTTAGGATAATTGCCTTTTTTTATGAAAATGTCACTTTGTCCTAGACCTTAAATGGAGATGTTCTGCCTGTGATTCATACTGCAGATGATGATGATGATGATGATAGAAGCAATTATTTCTAGACTAGACCAGGTTCCCATTGAATCGTGGTCATTGAATTTTCATTCCTTGGCTTCATACTTTAACTTCTTTTTTAAAAAAAAAGATTTTATTTATTTTTAGAGAGAGGGGAAGGGAGGGAGAAAGAGAAGGAGAGAAACATTAATGTGTGGTTGCCTCTCACATGGCCCCCACTGGAGACCTGGCCTGCAACCCAGGCATGTGCCCTGACTGGGAAATCGAACTAGCAAACTAGGAAATGTGAACCATTGGTTCACATCCCATGCTCAATCCACTGAGCCACACCAGCCAGGGCCATACTTTAACCTCTGACACCAATCATAAGTCATCCTAGTTGTATTGATACATTTAATTCTATTTTGTCAATTTGCGATCTGGACCTGCCTCATTTAACATTTACTCACAAAGGATGTACTTCAAGGCTGAAGTTTGAACAAAATCTCTAAAATAATTCATATAGAAAAACATATTTTATCTGGCAAAGAACTGATGGCAATTTTATTATAGGGAAAATATAGTGATTGTATCTTTAATTGCAATTGATTGAGGATCCAGCACAATGCTTCAGATAAAGTGGAAAGTTAATAAGTGTGCGCTGAATAACTGAATGAAAGCAAAAATTTATTTTAAGAAAATATACAAGTTGAACTCATGGTTGAAGAATTAAATCTAATCTCTAATTTATGTATTAGAGCATTATTAGCTATGACCAAAAAAAGCTGTGTTGCATCAAAATTATAAATACCTAATGTTGTGTGCCAAGGATTTTGGTATTTCTTTCATGCATTTTAAAGTAGATGAGTATCATGAATATTTTAAAAATTATTTTATTGTTGTTCAATTACAGTTATCTGCACTTTTTCCACATGACTCCCCACCACCCAAGCCAAATTTATCATGAATATTTTGAAAAAAAGGAAAACAGAATGAGATGGATTTTAAGAGGGGCATTTGTTTCAATAATGTGGGTATCATCTACAATTTTTTAGACATTTTTTATTGTTGTTGAAGTATAGTTTTCTGCCTTATCCCCTCAACCCTCCTCACCACCCCAGCCCTCCCCACCTTCTTCCCCTGTTTCTACCCCCTCTTGTTACAATTTCTAACAATGAAGATCAGTAATAATATAATAAAGTATTCGATGGTTTAGAAGTCTTTAGTGACCTTTAACTAGGCAGATCCACAAATTGACATACACAAAGCAAAAAACAAAAATAAGTAAATTATATTTTCTGTTATGGCCCAAATAGAATCACAGGGATCAGATTTGGAACACTCTAGAATACCTGAAAAAAATGGAGGAAAACAGACAATAGTTTAAAAGACACTGGACATCAGGAAGCAGAGACTGATCCCTGAGAGGTAGGAAATAAATGAGATGAGCCCTATGATTGCTTTACATTACTTGAGTTTCCAGGCCACAGCTCAAAGAGAGAGAACCCAGGCAAAGACCAGCAGTCTCACTAAGTGGAGGAGGTGGAGCTAAAAGACTACAGAGCAAGGTGGGTAGAGTTTTCAAGACAGAGGACCAGAGGGAAGAATGACAGAAAGAGAAGGATTCCAAAATATTACACCCCCACACTAACTGTTCAGCTGATAACCAATCAGCTTGTATATGAGTACATTATTAAAAGCCAGGAAAGAAGCCACTTAAATGGATTATAGATAGCAATAACCGATATTCACACAGGGCCTGAGATACTGAGTTGACAGTCAGCTGGACTATAAAACCTCAAGATTCACAGGGCATTGAATAATTTACATGGAAAGTTCTTGACTCAGTAGTGGGAAATGTGTAACTATGTAACATAATATAACGACGTTATTTAGTCACATAATATAACAGGGGACTGCTCTGTTTCTATTGAATCTTTTTTTTTAATTTCCATTTTTTAATTTTTCTATTGTTATTCAAGTACAGTTGTTTCCATTCCCCCCCACCACTCCCCCCATGCCATCCCCACCTCCCACCATGGACCCTAGCCCTCTTTGACTTTGTCCATGTGTCCTTTAAATATGTTCCTTGATAACCCTTCCCCTTTTCCCCCCATTATCCCCCTCTCACCTCCCCTTTGATTACTGTCAGTTTGTTCTTTATTTCCATGTCTCTGGTTATATTTTGCTTGCTTGTTTGTTTTGTTGATTACTGGTGAGAGGATTGCCTGAGGGAGTGGAGGGTGCTCAGTGGAAGGGGGCAAAGGCAAAAATCAGGATAACTGTAATAGCATAATCAATAAAATATAATTATAAACACTTACTGATAACTTTAAACACTTACTGATAAGTTTAAACAAAAAGAACCCTATAGAAGAGAACTGAGTTTATTTACATTGTTGAGGAAGCTTTGTGAAAACAAATGAAGTGATTGGTACAATTGTTACATGGAATATGGACTCTAGATTAGATACCAGTATTGTACCTGTCTTGAATTTCCTGAATTTGATCACTGTATTGTAGCTCTATAACAGGATGATTTTGTTCTTAGGAAATGCACACTAAAGTATTTTAGGGAAATAGGGGTCTCATTTTCTGAAATGAAAAGATAAAGGAAACAGAGAAAAATATTAATAGGTGATTCTGGATGAAGGATATAAAGGAATTCCTTGCACTATTCTTGAGGATCTTCTATTAATTAGCTTGAAATTATTTCAAAATAAAACATGTACATATACCAAATGAAGTAATTTTAGTTTGACATACTTAAACACTATATTTGCAGACATAGTGTCTAAACATTCCTAAATGATATTCTGCTTGAGTTCATCAATATTTTATGTATTTTACCAACTATGAAATCAATACTCACATAGTCTCACATTTTATAGCATCATGAATATTACATTGTTACATCAACTATTTGTAAAAAATAAATAAATAAAAGATTTACTTTAAAAGATCTTGTTATGTCAGCTACAACATGGGATGAATCTCAAAGTAACTGCAGAATAAAAAAATTTTAGTCTCATTCAATAATGAAATTGTTATTTCCTTTATTAGGATTGCATCAAGTCCCAAAACCAGATTGAAAACTATTTATCAAAAGTATAGGAGAAATGTTAGTTCTGTTGTTTTATCATACCTACCAATTAAATATGTTTAAACTTTTTCACTTATTCATAAAAATTCACTGTGAAAGTCTGTTTTCATATCATGTAACACAGGTGAATAACAGGGAGCTTCAACTCCTGAAAATCTAGTGTGCAAAACAGATGTGTAAGTAAAACTACCCAGCAACCTTATATAACCTCACCAATCTATTCAAGTGCAATTAATCTTTGCATTTCATGAATATCAATTTAAAATTCACTCATAAATTTAAAATAAAAATCAAGCAATGTCTTTACATTTCTAAAATAACAGCTAAATCTGTCTGGGACAGGAAAATTTATAGCAAGAACAATTTGTAGTGGAGATCTAGAGTGTACTTCTGCTTGCATTAATGAAGGAATTCATATGTAAATGAAAGTATATGTATATAGTATTTCATCTTTATAGGATGGGATAGATATACATTTATTTGCAAATTTTCTATTTTAAATGAAGCTTACCTGTGAGTGTTGTGTGCCTGTTGAACCAGGTCTTTTCTATGTATTTTTGTAAACTAAGGCCTAAAATTTCTCTCTAACCTAGAATTTATCATCATAGTCAAGTCTATTTCACCACTGTATCTTAGTTTTGCAATGGTTTCCAAACTAGTCTCTGTTCTCCTTAGGTATATTCTTCTAAAATGCAAATCTGATCAAATTCACAAGCTTGTTAATTCTCCAGGGTCATCTAAACTTACTTACATACAGACACATCTCCCACACACATACAGCCATACAAACATGTTCCTGCATTCCAGACTCCAGTCAATATGTCCTTTCACACCTCTATGGCTTTGTACACAAAATTCTCTATTGTTAGGACTTCGCTCAGGCCATTGCTGTCCTGTTTCAATGCTCTCTCTTCCAAAACCGATTTTATGACTGGTTTGATCAAGGTCTTATGTTTTTAAATAGGTTGCCTTTTACTAAAGACTTCACTCTAATATCTTAGCGAAGTGAGTCACTAATGCCTTCAAAACCTAGAAAATACCCATACTTATTTCTTCAGACATCAAATTGGCGCACTATTATCTGGTTTCTGTGGGTTTCCATTCAAGCCTTGGGATACATGCTGCAGCATTAACCCTTACACATTTATTATTCAAGTCCATAAAGTCTTCATTTCCGTATTTTGGCTATGTGACCTTGAGTTTCACTGAACATGCCTTCTCCTCTATAAAATGGAAGCCATAGCATCAAACTCACATTTTGATGAGAATGAAAGGGTTACTTTACGTAAGTTCCTAAAGCCACAAGCATCACAGAATGATACACAGCATCTATTTGTGGAAGAGTAGGGGGAAGAGATGAAGAAAGAAAAGTGCTAAAAAGGTACAAAGAAGCCAAGAAAAAATGTTTTAATAGTGTTTATCTTGTGTGATAGCTTTCAAATAAATTTCACTCAATTGTATCTGTTGATTAAGATGAAAACTTTTATTGGCAAAATATGAGTCATTAGCAAAGCTTCTATTGGTTTTGGGTGATGACTACTTTCAGTGAAAGAAACTTTCCTTGGAGAAATTATGTGGGGGTTTCTGCTGTTGTAATTACTTGAATTGGTGTCAGTTGTCATATAGAAACAAACAGGCACAGTGTTTGATCTAGTTGAATTGTTTAACACCAATGAAACTACAAAAAATAAACTGGTGGGGGGCAGAAAGGCAGAAAACTGTACTTGAAAAACAATTAAACAATTAAAAATTAAAAAATAAAAATAAACTGACCTCAACTCTGTACTTTTTAGGAGCAGGAGATTACGAGAGCCCAATACCTAATGTATAATTTTGTTAACATACCTCCCTAAATTGTTCAATGTCCATTTGCAGTTATTAAATTTTTTCTTGTTTTTGAGATTCACAATATAAAGAAACCCAAATATTATAATAATCAATTGTATAATGTTGTCACAGAAGGTGTAACAGAACCTTTGGAGAATGTGGCTCTAGGAACATGTAGTTTAATAAAGACAAAGGAAATTGTTTTTCATTTCTGCCTAGCTCCAAAGGTCATGTTCTTAAAATTAAAGAGTATTAAGAACATGACCTTTGGAGCTAGACAGAAATAAGTTCATATTCCAGCACTGCCATGTTCTTATTCTGTAATTATAGGCAAGATACTTCACAGACTATGTTATCTCAAATGTGAAACAACAATACTTATTTCACCCTGGTTTTGAAGATTAAATGAAGTATGAATGCTTGTAAAAGTCTTGGTTGTCAATTAAATTTCCCCATTCATCACTTGCTAATGAGCAAAACATGAAATCTCTTTGCTTTAAATTATCAATGTAAAGAGGAAACTTAAGAAAACATCAGACATGGCTTGATTAATTTCTCTAAATCTAATGTTTAGATTGAATGTACATGACAAAGGAATTACTGAACTGAAGTTGAATATTATATCAAATAGCCACAAAGTTATATCTTAAATAAAATTAGACCAGACTTCATATAAAATATCATGATATGAAATTGCTCCCAGGCATCACAATGGAGAAGATGCCATGGAAAAGTACACTGCTTTTCTGTGCAACAGAAGTTTTGAGTTCAGTGAGAACTGTGTGAAGTGTGCTTTATTGAACATCAGAAGATAAATGGTATCAGAAAAATGCCCCTTGATAATATTTAAAAACACATAGTTTGAGGCACTGACCTGGGGATTTAAAAAAATCACAAACTTGTGAGTATACTTTAAAAACCCATCACTTACTTTGTCATTTTCAAATTCTTCCTGATGGAGTTGAATAAGGAAGAAAGTAAGAACACATCATGAATATTATAAATTATACAATATATACTAATTATTGAGTGCCATAAAAATAAAGGACTAAAAATTATCCTTGATAAGGTTAATCTGATCTAAATGTATATGGAAACATGTTCATTATATGCCACTAGAGAAGCAGAATTTAACCTCACTTCTTTCAACCCTAACATTGATTCTGAGCCAGAAAAATAAAGGGCTAGATTATTTAACAAGATGAAAATAGTTGCATTTCTATTAGCTTTCAGGACTCAGTCCCCATATACACACAGCAGTTGAAGAGCTCCTTGTGATGACACAATAACTACATCAAAGTTAGCAGTGATAGGTTTCATTTCTGAATAAATACTTAGAGAAGGTGGGATAATTCACAAATAATTAACAAATTTGATACAAGAAGGTCAGAGTGAATGGTATTGTAGACATCTGGCAGGATGGGGTAAGGACGGCAAAAGCTGAGCAGCTGCCTAAAAACCAGAGGAAAACAATTTAGTACTATTAATCATTGGTCCCTAAATTCATAATTTAAATTTGGTCCCTTGTGGGTTCTAGCTTGCAAATTACTTATTTGTTTAAAAAGGAACCACTCTGAGTATTTAATTTCCAATCTTTTTTCATGTGAGCAGTTGACAGCTATATGGGGTTCTACTTAAAATAACTGTACCTTATCTGCCAGACTTTGTTTCCTGTGTCCATGGGGAAGAAGCATCTAAAAATTACTCAGACAAGACATGGAAACAATCTAAGTGTCTGCTGACCAAAAATAGGTAAAGAATATGTATATATATTATATATAGTTGTATGTATAATATATATTATGTATAACATGTATAATATGTAACATATATAAATAACTATATGTAACACACACACACACACACACACACACACACACACACACACACATATATATATATATATATATATATATATATATATATATATATATATATATATTTCAGTCATAAAAAACAGACTCCTGCCATTTGAAATAACAGGGATGAAACTTAGGGGCATTAAGTTAGGTGAAATGAGTCAGAAGACAAAGAAAGACAAATACTGTATGATATCACTTATATGTGGCATCTAAAAGCACTGAACTCATGGATGTAGAGAGAGAATGGTGGTTGTCAGGGGCTAGAGCAGGGATGTCAAACTCATTTTCACTGGGGGCCACATCAGCCTCATGGTTGCCTTCAAAGGGCTGAAATAATTTCAGGACTGTATAAATGTTTTAGTGGATCTATATTCAGTACACTTAAATAACTCCTGAACTGTTAAGGAGTTGAAATTACATTTGGCCCTTTGAAGGCAACTGTGAGGCTGATGCGGCCCCTGGTGAAAATGAGTTTGGCACCCTGGGCTAGAGGGTAGGGGAATGAACAGATAGATGTTAGTCAAGGGGTACAAACTTCCAGTTATGATGAATAAGCTCTAGGGAATCTAATGTACAGCATGGTAACTATAGTTAACAATACTGTACTATATACTTGAAAGTTGCTAAGAGAGTAGATCTTAAATGTTCTTACCACACATCAAAAAACTGTAGTTATGTGAGGTGATGAGTATATAAACTAACCTTATTGTGGTAATCATTTCACAATATATACATGTACACTTTTATCATCACATTGTACACCTTTAACTTACACATTATATGTCAATTATATCAATAATGCTGTGAAAAATATGTTAATTAAAAATATTAAAATCAGTCAAGTCTACTATATGATGTATATTTGTAATCTCTTCTTCATTTTGTTTAAAAAAAGCAAATTCGGCATTATGAACTATCAAATTTTTCACAATACAGTACAAAATACTCATACCAGTATTTAGTGGACCTATATTCAGTGGACTTAAATAACTCTATAGGATCTACTACTACTTATTACACTATCATTATCGAGCCTCCAGGAGAAGAAAAAAATTTGTAATGGAAACAGACAAAATGTAAGGTTCCTTTTATTGTTGTTGTTGTTAGAGACACAAGACAAGTACAGTTGAATTAAATAGCAATTCAGGACAATAATGTAAGAAATGTCCTAAAGGCTATATAAATGAAGCCTTTTGTAAACTACTTTTTGAAGTTTGGTTCCACTGTCTCAGACTAATCTTTGGGACTTATTGATTCCAAAAGCTATTCATATGTTGGAAATACACTACCTACTTAACATTCCTACCAGAAAAAATATATAAATGAGATTTCAGTGACTAGCTGAAGAAGAAAAAAAAAAGGAACATGAAAGGGAAGAGAGAAAGTATTATATTAGCCTTCTAACTTACAATAGAATCTAAAGTTTAAAAGTGACTTGAGTTTTAATATAATAAAGAGACTATTTTTATCAAGTTTAGCTTAAAAAGAAATTGCTACCACATATTGATTAAAACCAATGAACTAAGTTTACTAATCTTGTTGTTTTAAATGCATCACCTAATTTAGTACTTATATTAGTACCTAATATAAGTACTAAATCACCTAATTTAGTACATATATTATAATAATAATATATGATATTATTATTAGACCCATTTTTCTAATGAGTGAACCACTGTACAAAAGCCTGCACAGCTTAGAATATGTAGAGTCCGTCTTTCAGTTGAGGGTTATTTGACATAGGACTCCCCCATACCTTCCATCACCTCCTAAGAATGGAATAAAGAAGGCACATTTCACTGATTGTGTACCTGTGTAACTTAAATGAAGTAGCAGTACACTGAGAATATAGATCATGAATTATCTCAATTCCCAAGGCTGCTATTATATCATAAAGCTATTAATTATATTTTTGCCAACTACCAGAATATTCACTATTATAAATAAAATTAATGCAAAAGGAGGACTTCAATTTACAGATATATGAGCTCACATAATGTAGATGTACCATTATGTCTTAAATTTGGGTATCAACCCAAATTTACCTTTTGAGTAAAATAGCTTATAAAAGAACAGAATGCTGTTTAAAAGATTTTAGTCATAGGCTGTTTTCAAGGGACAAGTGTCTTGGGAATATGTTTCATTTAACTGTTCTTTAGTTTAATGTCTCCTATGGCTCCTTTTCTTCATTAATCATCAACATCAGCAATATGTCCTTTTAATGTGAATATGAAACATGTGTTCTCTAAGACGATACTGGCAGAAGATAACAAGCTTTTTATTTATTTGTTTTTGCTTGCCTTTTTAAAAGTGAAGTCATCTTACCAATCATTTATAAGATTTATTATTTAAAACAAGAACCTCATTTACTTTTAGATATGAAAAGAAAAATTAATAAAGTTTACAAAATTTCATTATTTAATAAACTGTAGTTAAATAATTTACTATAATGCAGCAAAGATTTACATATTTAGAGGCTCAGATGCACTTAATCATATAAATTAAATAAAATAAATAACAGTTGTAACTCCAACACTGACTACATTGAAAATATTTCTCATGTTTTTGAGACTGTTTTTGTCTATCCTGTTGGGGAAAAAAGTCACTGAAATAAACAAATGCCTTTTTTCTGTAATTTGGAGAAGTTCTATGGAACTTGTACTTAACTCAAGAGACAATGTTTCAACCATTCCCTTTAACCATGCTGTAACTAGCCAGCTAATAGGAATATTCACTTATTTAAAATATCCTAAGTTTCAACGGGGCAACCTCAAAAATTTTCATATAATCATTCATTAAAACTTCTTTGTACCTTTTCTTGTATCCACTTCATTTTTCACTTTTCAAAAAGAGTATATTATATAAAGGACTCATATCTAGAGTAAAGAACTCTTAAAACTCAACAATAATAAAACAACCTGGAAGAAGTGGGGAGAAAAGGCAGAAAACTGTACTTAAAAAACAATACAATTTTTTTGAAAACCTAATTTATAAGAATATATGAATAGCCCTGGCTGGTGTAGCTCAGTGGATTGAGCGCAGGCCTGTGAACCAAAGGATCACGGTTCGATTCCCAGTCAGGGCACATGCCTGGGTTGCAGGCCAGTTCCCAGCGGGGGACACACGGGAGGCAACCATACATTGATATTTCTCTCCCTCTCCCCTTCCCCTCTAAAAAAAGATAAATAAATAAAATCTTTAAAAAAGAATATATGAATAATATGTATTTTTACCAAAGAAGATACACAGATAGCAAATAAGCATATGAAAAGATGTTCAATGTCATCTGCCATTAGGGAAATACAAGTAAAATCACAGTGAGATATCACTACATACATACTAGAATAGCTAAAATCCAGAAACTGAAATGATGGTGCAGATTTCATGCAACAGGAACTCACATTCTTTGCTACTGGAAATGTAAAATGATACATCTACTTGGGAAGACAGTTTGGTAATTTCCTATAGACTTAAACATATTCTTAACATAGCAGCTTTCTGCATAATTGTCTCAAACTGGAAATAATCAAACTGTCTTTCGCAGGTGAATGGATAAACAAAGTTGGCATTTGAGACAATGAATACTTTTCAGTGATAAAATTTAAGAAACTATCGATTCACACAACATGAATGGATCTTAAATGTATGTTGCTACATGAATGGATCTTAAATGTATGTTGCTAAGTCAAAGATGCCAGATCTAAAAGCCTACACATTGTATGATTCAGTTTATTCGACATTCTGGAAAGGACAAATTACAGAGATGGAAAACAAATCGGTATTTGTTTGTCAGGGGTTGGGAGGAAATGATACAAAGGGGAGTCACACAGGGAATATTTTAAGGCTATGAAACTGTTCTGTAGGATACTGGATGGAAGATACATGATTCTACCCATTTGTTAAAACCCATAGGACAGTATATCACAAGGTGAACTTTAATGTGTACATTTTTTAAAAGAAAAATCAGAGCATCCACAGATGGAATGCAGGCTATAACTAATTAATCTAACTGCATTACCACTATGTGATATAACTGTACTGGAGGGGGTAGAAAAAAAGGAGTTGACTTAAGTTGGCTGTGGAAAATGATGTTTTGATTGGGAAATGTAAGAGCAAACAAAAAAAACTGTGTATAAATAAAATTTTAGTTGGCAAATATGTTTCTCAGGAGGGTATGGTTAAAACGTATATGAAACTACATGTATACTAGGATTGAACAAATAAGTAAATACATGGTAAATAATGTGAGTCAAGTCTCTTACTGTCAGTAAAAGAAGTTACAAATAAGCAAGGGGAACTGTGATGCTGGATTAGAGTCTTAGACACTAGTATGAACTCATATTCAGTGTAATATGTATAAAGGTGGATATCAATATAAATGATTGTAGATATGTATGTATATGTTGGTTAGTATCCATGCATGTATCTCATAGTTCTGTCTGTTAAAAGACTAGAAACAGTGACACCCAAGTAGCAACAAGCACATCCAGCATCCAGACCTCGGTTTCTAAATATCCTCCTAAATAACAAAAACAAAACAAAACCCAGACATCTTTGGAGAAATGACTAATTCTAGCACTGGGGTAATAACTATGGAAGTGCTCAAAAAACGAAAAGATGGGGGCAGATCATAGGGACAGAGGAGCCAAACTGAAGGAGTACCTGATGACCTAAGCTAAAACAATTTGAGCAACAGAACTAATTAAAGTTAGAACACAATGTAAAATAAATATCCATGAGTCTATACTGTTATAAATAATTGACATAAAAAATAAAGGGGGGAGAAAGTAGAAATCTTTCTTACAAAGAATTTCATATAATGTATGTAGATAGTTCTTTCTCCTTGGAGTTGTGGCTGGATTCCAAAAGATAGATAATGGGAAAGGGAACAACAATAACTTTGCAGCGAAGAAACCCAGCAGGCTTCACCTTAACCAAGTGAGCAAGGTTAACATCACCAGCTAAGTCACATTGGTATTATGTACCCTCAGATAAAATGTGGTGAGAAAAGGCGTTTTACCTCTACGATATTCTTCCCCCAAACCCAGCACTCAGGTCTAATCATGAGAAAAACCTAACAAACCCAAATTTAGGGACATTCTACAAAATACTTAACCAGTATTGCTCCAAACTATTCAATATATAGGTTATGGAAAACAAGGCAAGGCTAAAAACCTGTGAAAGACCACGTAAGACTAAAGAAATGTGACAATAAATTTAATGTGAAACACCGCAGAAAAAAGACAATATTGTTAAAAAATAAATAAATCTATAAATCTGAATAAAGTCTAGAGTTTAATAAAAAGCAACATATCAACTTATTTTCTTTAGTTTTAACATATGTACTATTCAAGACAACATCAGCAGAGGATGAAGAGTACATGGGAACTCTTTACGCTATCTTTACAACTGTTCTCTAAATTATTACAAAATAAAAGGTTTCAGGGTTTTTTGAAGTGTACATTGCATTGTGATATATCAACATAAAATGGCTATTAAGCATACCAGAAAGAAACTAGTTTCTTTAAGATGCAAATTTGTGGGATCCTTCTCTCCAGATACACTTTAGAATTTCCTAAAAATGGAGCCAAAATCTGCATTTACATGATCTTTAGATGATTCTTATGCACACCAAAATCTGGGAATTACTTTTCATTAGCCTTGTGCCTTTTATAGGTCCAAAAGACTTTCAAAGACTTTTAGAACCACAGTATTTCCCCCCATGTTTATTGATTTATTTAAAGAAAGAAAAAGGGATGGGGTGGGGGAGGGGGAGAGGCGGAGAGAGAGACATCAATGTGAGAGAGAAGCATCAATTGGTTGTCTCCCAGATGTGCCCCAGTTAGGGATCAAACCCACAACCTAGATGTGTGCCTTGACCAGGAACCAAGCCCCCAAACTTGTGGTGTAGAGGAGAACACTTCAACCAACTAAGCCATGCCAGCCAGGGCTAAAACCACAGTATTAATCATATTATCCAAGGTAACCAAATTTGGAAAAATTAAAATTCAGCATATACGAAATGGGAAAGGCAATATCAAATAGAAGAAGCTGTGGACAAAATAATTCACTTCAATAATATGTAAATAACTGGTAGGCCTACACGTTAATGGAGTCATGATAAAAGAGCTAAAAAGATACAAAGACTTACAAGTAATCAAGTAGCAGTAAGAAAAGAACTAGAAATGGAAGCAACATGCTTACACAAACAACCTTTCCCAGGTTAAAGAAAAGTGGCATCACTACAGAGTGCAGAGAAATTATAACTGGCCTGTTCAATCAACAGGCAACAACTGCCACAATATGAAAAATGAATAGTGCAGTACTTACAGCCCAAAACATCATCCACCGAGCTAATAAACAAATGCTCAAGCAAACTGAAAGACTAACTGGAGCAGCATATAATGAACAGGTGAAAAAGGGAATGAGAATAAACTATGAAAATAGTGTGATAAAATTCAAGGGTTAAATGAAGCCTTATTTGTCCCAATTCTGATATCCTGCATGGCTCTGCCTACCCTCAGTTGCCTATAACATTTACTGCAGATCTAACACTGGCTCAGGACATCATTTTCATGCCCCAACAGGCTCAGATAGTCTGCAACCTTGCCACCTCCCCCATTCACACACACACAGCATTTCCAGCCCCTCTCAGATAGCCAATTACATTCACTCTGACTGAAACACTTCATCAGTCTTCTGCCTGCATCACCCCTCACAAATGTTTATCATCTGTGATGATTAATTTTATGTGTAAATTTGGCTAGGCTATGGTACCCAGTTGCTTGGTCTAGAAGATGTTGTGAAGGTGTTTTTTTTTTTTATGTGATTAATATTTAAATAAATAGGCTTTGACTAAAGCAGAGAGAGAATCCCTTCCTAGTGTGCATGGGCATCATCCAGTCAGTTGAAGGCCTTAGGAGCAAAGACAGAAATCCTTGCAAAAAAAAGAAAGAAAGAATTGTTTATCCCTACAGATTGCAATACAGAAATTCTGAGTTTCCAGCCTTTGAACTCAGGACTGCAACATGAACTTTTGCCTGAATTTCCAACCTGCTGACCCGCCCTGAAGATTTCTCAGTTGCCAGCCCTGACAATCACATGAGCCAACTACTTAAATCAATTTCTCTCTCTCTCTCTCTCTCTCTCTCTCTCTCTCTCTCTCTCTCTCTCTCTCCCTCCCTCCCTCTCCCTTTCCCTCCCTCTCCCTTCCCTCCCTCCTTCTCCCCCTCTCCCTCTTTCTCTCTCTCTCTCTGTCTTATATTAATGATCTACCTTACTATTAAGGTCTGTTTCTCTGGAGAAGCCTAATATGTTATGCATTCTAATCATCTTTCTACCAATAACACTGTTAACTATCTTTTCTTTTTATTTTAAGATTTTATTTATTTATTTATAGATAGAGATAGATAGATAGATAGATAGATAGATAGATAGATAGATAGATAGATAGATAGATAGATAAGGGAAGGAGAAAGAGAGGGAGAGAAACATCAATGTGTGGTTGCCTCTTATGCACCCCCTACTGAGGGCCTGGCCTTCAACCCAGGCATGTGCCCTGACTGGGAATCTAACCAGCAACCCTATCATTCACAGGCTCATGCTCAATCCACTGAGCCACACCAACCAGGGCTAGCTATCTTTTCTTATAAAGAGATACACTGCAGCTATTTTGCCACTGCTACAGCTACTGACATTTTTTCTTAGCCAGGTATGATATTTAGATAAGTCATAAGTGATACATAAGTTTGAGATTCCCATTTCATTCTTTGCACTAAGTAGCATTAAATCACTATTCCATATCCTGGCTAGATATCAGTCACTTGTGGCTCTTCTTAAAAGTACATATGCCAGAGTTCTACCCAGATATACTGAATCAGAATTCCTTCAGTTGATTTTGATTCACAGCCACGGGTTGGTATTTCTGGGTATGAAATCATTTGACTTAAGTATCTCCAGTAAAATATAGTCTAAGACCACTTTGTTAAATAAAGAACTTGAGGCCAAGAGAGAACAAATGACTTACTCAATTCCCTAAATGAAAACATCAGGCTAATATTTTTTGATATTTCTAGAAGGTTCATTTTGTTTTTTATGTAAATTCCAGAAAAACATTTGAGGGGTATTCATATATCAGTTTATGCATATTTTATCACATTTAGGAGGAAATCAAGTAGAGACACCTCTATTCATAAAATGGTTCATGCCAGATACACATAAAATTCTCTGGCATATAATTAGAAGACCTTGCAAATGGCTAAACTCATTTACTGAGTTATTAAAACTGTAAAACTTTGTCTGAGGACATGTAATGTCACTGTTTTATGTCTACTGATTTAATCAATAGGATTTGTCTGACCTCACTTTTCTAGTGATGAAACTTTAGTACATGCATTCAAAGAGCTATCATAAATCTTAGTTTATCTTCTAGTAGCTACCAAAAATTTACAGTCACTTAATATTATGGATGTAAAATTTTAGAATAACCAATAATTTCAGTTCCCCACTACTGCTGGCTTAATTTTACTCCATGGTGTCTAATGTAATATTTGTATCTCTAAAGAATTAAAAATTCACAGAATATACACACATAAAATCAGCTAACATACATGTTCTCATTAATGTCTACTTTACCTAGCTAATGTACCATATTGGAAGAATGGGCAAAAATATTCATATTATTATTTCTAAATTATACCACTATAACCTGAATTATGAAATATAGGCTATAAATTTTATGTTAATAATCATGATTTATAATATATATTCATACCACATTCCATATTAAGGTCCAAATTTTAGTTAACATTAACATTAGCTATCAAAACCTTATATGAACATACAAATGTATGTATTTGATGCATACATATATACACCATGGTTTTCTAAGATGTTACTGACCCTATCACAAAATATCAACTGAGCTGCTATTTTATAAAACTAGTTCTAATATTATATTATTACCTGTTTTCTCTTGTTCATTTGACCCGACATCATTCCTTTGCAAGAACACAGTCTGAAGGATGCTCAGAAGTTACATCATTTAGCTATGAAACAGTTTCATAAAACCAAGTGTCCCATCCAGATATTTACTCTAATGAACTGGTTTATGAAAGGATGCTCAGCATCACTAGCCATCAGAGAGATGCAAATTAAAACCGCAATGAGATATCCATTCACACCAGTCAGAACCGCCATCACAACCAAGTCAACAAACAACAAGTTCTGGCAAGGTTGTGGAGAAAAGGGAACCCTAGTGCACTATTGGTGCACTATTGGTGGGAAAGCAGACTGGTGCAGCCCCTGTGGAAAACATCATGGAATTTCCTCAGAAAACTAAAATTGAACTGCCTTTTGACCCAGCAATTCCACTGCTGGGATTATATCCTAAGAATCCTGAAACACCAATCCAGAAGAACCCATGCACTCCAATGTTCATAGCAGCACAATTTACAATAGCCAAGTGCTGGAAGGAACCTAATGGCCCATCATAAGTGAATGGATAAAAAAACTGTGGTACATTTACACAATAGAATTCTATGCAGCAGAGAGAAAGAAGGAGCTCCTACCCATTGCAACAGCATGGATGGAACTGGAGAGCATTATGCTAAGTGAAACAAGCCAGGCAGTGAAAGACAAATGCCATATGATCTCACATATAAGTAGAGCCTAATCAACAAAACAAACAAGCAAGCAAAATATCACCAGAGTCATTGAAATAAAGAACAAACGGACAGTAACCAGAGTGGGGAGGGATAATGGGGGAAAACAGGGGAAAGTTCATCAACGAACATGTATAAAGGACATATGGACAAAGCCAAAGAAGATAGGATTGAGGTGGGAGACAGGTATGGGGGTGGGGGAATGGTGGGCGGGAAATGGAAACAACTGTTCTTGAAGAACAATAAAAAATTACCATATTCTGTGAAGGTATAGCTGAGCTAAAGATCTGTCTTAATATGCCACCTATCAGAGACATCAGACAAGTCACTATATAGTACTAGATGGAAGTATCCAAAAGTGACGGTACAGTTTTGGGCAGGAAATAAGAAGTTCTCTCCCCTTAAGGCATTCCCCCAAACCTCAGAGAGTACTGAGGATATTACTGTATAAATGGATGCTAAAAAGAATGTATTCTAACCAAATATATTTAATAGTATGGCTAGGAAAATCACTACCATGGTTTATGAAACACTATATGTGGAAGACAATGAAGTGGACACTTAGTTCTGCATAGAATCTTGTAACTCCTATATGCACTTCCCTTCCTACACTTTAACAAGTGAATAAAAAAGTATTTTTTGCATGTTGTAGCTGCAATCACTGCAGACAAAATAATTAACTTAAAAACTTAACTGATATTATCAATGTATTTATTAATTAATAATGACACAGGAATTGATTTTCATAACTTGAGAAATTCTGTACCTTAATTCATTTATATACTATTGTCTTTTTCCCCTAAAATTAGAGAGTGTTAATGCAGAAAAAAAGAATGAAGGGGAAGGGCCAAATAGGAAAAATTGCATTCCTCTTCAACATAATTGAGGAATACATTTGATTAAGGAGCAAAGTGAAGAATTAGGAGGGAATAAAAGCCCTGATAACTGATACAGATCTGATGCAATAGGGAAGTGATTGTAAACACATTATTTAGGATAAGGAACTGACATATCCAATTATCATTATTGGTTTTAATCCCTGACATTTAAGATGAGGAATGCTAAGCCATTAGCACTTTCAATAGCTGCATGTAGAAGAAAATAATGTTCCCTGCCACCAAAATCTGCTCTCAGAATACCCTTCCCCTCCCTCCAGGACAAGGGCTTTAAACATGAACAGCCAAAGGGAGAGCAGACTCTTATC